>CM032229.1:90970000-91037500 GCA_019009955.1 Riptortus pedestris | reverse complement strand
AATTTATTAGAAATTACTAATTTATAATTTGTACTTCTTAAAATTCTCTAAAAATAGCAGCATTACAAAGTATTCTTTAAATAATCTACTTTGTTTTAGAATATAAATCCAGAGAAATGCCAGAAAGCATTCACATGTAGCAGAACTTGCATTATAAATCTCATTGACTTCAGCAGCAAACCTGATGGCAAATATGAGCATATATTGATATTTCAAGACGTGGATAGTAAATTCACCATATTAAGAGCTCTTCCATCTCTGGATGATTATGAAATATACAATTGCTTAATTGAGATTTTTTCTCTTATTGGCGTTCCAAGTACAATTCTAACAAATGCTAAAGCGAAAATTAAACCGATAATAGAAAAACTTAATTATTTCTGTGAAAAATTCGATTCTAAAATCGAATTGCCAGATGAGAAAGAGCAAGGAAATGAAATACAGAAATTTAAAGACTTAGTTGAAGAATGGATGACCACAAATAATTCAAGCGAGTGGCATATTGGAATTTATTTCATACAATTTCGGCACAATTGTGATTATGACCCGACTATAAGCGTTTCTCCGTTCGATAAGTTTTTTAAGCCCAAGTATGAATATGTTAAAAGAAGCTTTACTAGATATTTACTACACCGACCAAAAATAATGGAAACTCCAACCATTAATGAAGCCACTGATACAGATTACCTCAATCAAAGTGACTCCGGGTCAATAGAAAACCGGTTGTTTTTGCCGAATTCCAATAATAACGAGAAAACTAAGCAAGTAAAAGATATTAGAAATGAATTTTATTTATTAGTCGAGCCAGGTAATAACCAGTTGGATTCGCGATTAGAAAACCAAGAAAGTATGATGCATATACTAGAAAATACAAACAGATACAAATTATCTGATAAAAACAAGGACCCCATTGTCCAGGCTATTGATAATAGACACATTGTTTTGTATAAAATGAATAATTATGTTGGAGTACCTGATACTGAAACATTAGTGAAATTAGAACCCATAGACATTCAAAAGCCAAGTAATCAAACAAATTGGGTTTGCAAAGTTAGAGAAGTAGATTTTGTGGGCAATACTAAATTTAGCAACAAAAGCAACAACAAACAAGAAGAATCTCATGACCTTGATTCTGGAATTCCTTCTTCCAATAATCTTGAATCCCCTGGCAAAGATCAAGTGATTAAAGAAGTAAATAGCTTAGCTCAAACTGTTAAAAATGAACTAATGGATCTTCCTCTAAACACATCAGCAACTGTATGTTTGGTATGCAGAAAAAGAATAAAAAATGATTCACAAGAACTTAAATTTTCTCAAATAGGAAAGCCAGTACGATTAAGGACTTCTGTACTTGATCGACAAAAAGGGCATCCGAATTTCATTTTGGCTGTTATTGTTGACGTAATGCCAAATGGCGAATACAAACTTGGCACTCCAAAAGGTGTGTTAAAAGACGGATATACAAGTGATGCTTTAATGGATTGTAATCATACACTGTTTACTTTAAATGACATTCCAACAACTAAAATAATTGGCATCACTGAGGCATTGAATGGCCAGTTGAAGTATACTGAAAAAGAATTAATGAAATGCACGTGCTACAGACAATTTGGCTATTGTAATCCCAAATTTAGCTTCCACAATCGATGCTTGATGAATAAAAAGAATCCGGTTCGTTTTAGACTTGAAAAACGGAAATAAATGCTCTGAATTAACAACAAAAATTAATTTTCTTTAAATATAGAAACTTAATGAACATTAAGTGAAGATATTACACATTTTAATTTTAAAATGCGTTTTGAAAGAAAATTTTGTACATTTTTCAGCATTAATGATATTTATAAATGACATTCTTTCTGTCTACATAAATAAAACTGTATAAGGTTTGCCTCAAGGTACCTGTTTTAAAAAAGTCCGTCACGCAGGGGCTGCGTAAACTAAGCAGATTTCCCATGTGAAGTTTTACAATAGAGAAATCTGCATACTGGTAATACAATACCACCGTTATTAAATACAAACAAGTAATGAGAAATCTTTCAGTTAATTAAAATAAATTCTCAACTGAAATGGCTTCTGAATTGTAAGAATAATTTATATTTTAATAACTCAAATTTTAGTAGTCCAAGAACTAAAGAAGGGGGGGGGCGGATGAACAGAACGTATTTGCATAAATCTCACAAAGTAACGAAGGCAAGGTAATGTTAGAAACAACAGGTAAGGTTAGAAGAAGCTTCCACCTGAGCCGAGTAGTGACGGAAATGGCCGACTTAATCCGAACTATACCCGACCACAGACTTCATTAAAATGCAAATATCTCGGTTAATATTCAAGATAAAAAATAAATGTATATGACAATATTTATAGTAAATGTAATTTGCAATAAGATTGGTTCTATACAATTTTTCGATCCGATGCATAATAACGGAGATATTTTGAATTTTCGAAATGTTCGATGTTCCATAGACTATTATTTATTACTTATAATGGCTGTTTTATGATTATATCATAAATGAATAGTTTTCTTCTAAATTAAATGCCCCCCTACATTATTTGATTGCCAATTTATTCCTTTCCTTGATTTGAATAATTTATTTATTTATTTTAATTTATTTATGTAATTTACTTATTATTTATTTATTTGTGCGGGATGGGGTTTGTGTTTTCATTTTATTTATTTTTTTCTAGTCCAATATTGTATTTACATTCTCCCACAACTATAACGATTTTGATCTTTTTCTATGAGATATTTTGGCTTTTACATTGAAATAAATTTTTTAGGCCAATTTACACCATTCTTTGTATCAGAAATTCACAAAAACAGTCCTTCTAGGCAAATGTACGTACTTTATGCTCTTCCTAAACAACCTCGTGTTGTTTTGTTTTCTTTGCAGGGCAAAATGGCTGATAATATTCCCCCAAACAGCAGAGGGACTCGGATGATGATGATGACTCTGATGTGGATTCGTAGGATTCGTACGTTCCCGATGAAGCTGAACTGACAGAATCCGACCACGAGACTCAATCCGAGGTTTCAGAGGGTGATGTTGAGGAGGTCGAGGAGGTTGCATTAGGGAATCCTATTGCAGAAGAAGATGATCCTGAGGAGCCACAGATAGAAGAATCAGATAACATAACCGTGGTTCTGTTATCTGATTTTTCTATCGGTACTCGCGAGTACTACGGTAAAAGAAATTGTATTACCTGTAACTCATCCCCAGTTCGCCCTTCAAACTCACGAACGAGGCAAAACATAATAAGTATAAGAATTTCGAAGCCAATAGGTCCAATAGCAGATTGGGGAGAACCCCACTCCGTTAGATTTATGGAGGCTTTTTTTTCATGAATTCAATCATAGACGAAATTGTTCTAAGAACCAATCAAAAACTTTAGGCAATGCGCCAAAATATTCATAGGCAAAATGACCCATCCTACAAAAATAGCAACCTATCTGAAATTGATGCTTTACTTGGAATACTCGTCTTCTACTCTATTTTCAAGTCTTCGCGTGAAAACATCAAATCTCTATTTTCTACTGGAGTGACAGGGCGGCCAATTTTTCGAAGTGTGGTGTCGGAGAAAAGGTGCCTAGTTTTATTGCGAGCCCTTCGTTTTGACGTTGCAGAAACGAGAAAGGATCGTGAAGCGCATGACCCAGCAGAACCCATAAGTGGCATCTTTTACACCATAGTAAAAATTTTCCAGCAAAACTATTCCATTGGAGCTTACGCATGTATAGACGAAACCTTAGTCCCCTTTAGAGGTAGAACCAAGTTTCTAATGTACATGCCAAAGAAGCCTGCGAAGTATGGAATAAAGCTGGTTTGCTTGACTGATGCACGCAACAGCTACCTCACGGACGCATACATCTACACCGGTAGGGCAGAGATTCAGTAGGCCTCACGGAAATGGAGAAAAAATATCAAAAGCCTACACAAGCCCTTATCCGGCTTACACAATCAATCATAGAATAGCATAGAAACATAACGTGCGATAATTGGTTTACCTCTATTGAGGCAGCTGAATGGTTGGGGAAGAACGGCTTGACTATCGTTGGCACCCTGAAGGCCAACAAACCGCAGATACCCCCAGAGTTTTTGCCGAGTAATAGACGAGACGTTGGCTCAGCGGTTTATGGTTTCACCCCGGAGTTCACCCTTGTGTCCTATGTTCCTAAAAAGAAGAAGGCCGTGATCCTGCTTTCATCGATGCACCATTCGGAGCACACGGATATGTCCAACGGAAAACTCGAAGTCATTTCTTTTTATAATACTACTAAAGCAGGAGTGGACCTTTTGGACATGAAAGTAAGTAACTATTGTGCCAACCGAAAAACACGCTGATGGCCATCGCCAATTTTTTACCATCTTATAGCTGTGGCCTGTTCAAATGCCTACGTCTTAGACGGACACTACAAAAATAAAAAAAATCACGATTCGACTTCATGAAAAAGCTTGGAATGCAACTTATTCAGGACTCATTGAAAGCTCGCCTTACTATTCCAAATCTGCCGTCGGACTTGAAGGCCTTGATAATGAAGTCTCTTGGGGACGAACCTGCAACTCAGTCTTCAAGGTTACGGGGACCATCAACATCGAGAACAGAAGAACCTTCTGTGACAACGAAAACTGATAAATTGGACAAAAAGAAGACCTGCAGATACTGTCCTTATCAGAAGAACAGAATGACAGCATATAAATGTGTCAATTGTGGGACCCCTAATTGCCTTGAATGTTCAAAAAAACTGTGCAATACTTATGTAAACTCTTTATTGGAGTGATGTAGGCATATAGAAATTTTTTCTCTATTTACTAATGTGGAAGAAAACATTTCTATACTTGGCTATATCGCTGATTTGACATGGGATGTTCATACAATGTATAGTTTTTCTTAACATTTAGAATTTGGTGGGTTCCTATTGATGAATGTATTATTTTTGAAACATCTTTTCCTCTTTGTATACATATATGACTATACTATTTTGTATTTTACATTTTATTATGTAATAAACTGTATTTTTTGTTTGATTTCTAATACTTGGCACTTTTCCTGAAATAAAGTAAAAAAACATGCTCTTTTCCAATAAAAAATGGAAGAAATAATCAAATTATATGTATATATACGTGTCTGAGTGAGTGTGTGTGTGTGTGATTTGTATTATTACACACTTACAAATAGTGTTTGACGATAATTTATATTATTCTATAAGGTGAACATATAAAAGCCTGTAAAATTAACAATAATTTCCGAGATTTCAGTGCACACAGTCTGTCAGACGACGGATGTTCTCCTTAACATGGTAAAAACGGATGTTCCGTTCTAAGTGTTAAATACTTGACAGAATTGGACAGAGATGTTTAAGTGTTTGAGGAGTGTGGAGGGGATCAAAGGGTGCCGCTAATTGGTCTAGCCCATACGTCGTACCTTGGCCCGTAGTGTTTTATGCGAAGAACAGTGTTGTACCGTGACTGTAAGTAACAGTTTAGTGCCGTGTTTAAGACAGTGCAGTGCCGTGAAGTAAAGGACAGTGCAGTGCCGTCTTTTTGTGAAGTTCGTGACCGTGAGTGAATTATTGGACTGTGTAATAACAAGAATAGTGACGCTATCAGTGCCTACTGTGAGTAGTAATTAAGAATAATTAACGAAGTGTATTGTGCATTGTTAATAAATTGTGCAGTGATAAATACTCTGAAACTTGTGTGTGTTTAATTTTGCAATCCAAAAGAACTATTATTAACAACGTTTATTACTGATTTTGTAATAAAAACGTAACAATATTATCATTAATGATGGAGAATGGGAAATAAATTCCTATACTGCGCAATAGGAAATACTACAAGAAAATAATTCTGTTTCTTAGATTTTAAATCTTACCTTTTTAAAGGCTACCCTTGGCATGAAGTCCTTCGTGTCCTAAAAAGATGCTTATATTTAGAGACACAGGGAATCCTTGGTTCCAGTTGCATCATTGTGAACAGCATGACACTGATCTTGGAGCCTATGCATTGACCCTCACTCTTAATTTTTAGGTGGTGATTACCTGACTGCAACCGTAACTTCTTTTTTAAGTAATGTTTTTACATTTTAAATGTATTACTTGCACCAGCAAGGACTTTAATTGGGGTTCATATTCAGAAACTTTATTCTTTAAGAGAATACATTCATTACAATCAACTTTTTTCAGTATTACCTGAAAAATCACTTTTCATCTTTTTGGGAGAAATCTACTTAATGCGACACAGGGCACATTTACGTATTTCACGTTTTTATCTCCTACATTATCTTGATGTTTCACTTTTTGAGTCAGAAGTGGAACTAGCAGATGTCTGTTTATTTATGAACGACACTGGTCAATTTAGATGGGGCACAGCTTCTTATTTTAACTTCAATCTATTAGGAACATCGTCTAACAATTCTGCTTGTAAATTCCATTCATAATAACTATCACTGAAATGTTCTGAACACACCCGATTAGAATTAGGATTAAATTTCGAATCTCCTCGTCTGCAAGCCACCCGCTGTTTCTTAATTTCTGTTTTTTTCGGGAACCGATAAGATACAGATTTGCCTGATTTTCCAGAGTTGTTGGAACATGTAGCTACAGCACACTCACTCGGCATTTTGCAACAAATTTACTAATAACAATAGAAAATAAAATAATTTACAGAAAGACAACAACGGTTACAAGGTAAACAAAGTTGAACTGTGGGAACAAGCTACGTCATGCCCCAAAGCTGTAAAACAATTACATCTGTGCATGTACCGAATGACACCCCCGTTTGTCTGATATTCTATATAAATGTGGCGGCGACTTTAAGTAGCACCTGAATTTAAATTCTAGTCCCTCCGTCTACATGCCATTTGTTACTCAACTGCTTACAAAACGGTTCGGAGGATTTAAATAAACTTCTATACATTGGGAGTCAAATTTCCTAGGCTAAATACACATATGGACGTCTGAGAAACATAGTACTGTAAGCCAAAACTGTTGTTTTTAATAGTCCACATACTACATTTATCTCTTAAAACTTAACAAGGACATGTTATTGTATTTTGTATGCATTTTCGTTTTGGGAAATACAGGCTTGCACTACTATCTTTTCAGCCGTCGGTACGATAATTGAATTTAGCAACTAGAAATTAGAGTTTGCTAAAACGTCAAACCATGTATTAGTCAATATCTTTGTTAATATTTATTTTATTTGAAAAAAAATTGCAAAGAACACAGCCTTTCCTTTGCCTAATAGGCATTTCTTTCCTTGATAATTCCTCCATAGATTTCAGAAATTCTGAATTTTCAGGGGCTGAAAATTGCCAATTGGCACTTTTTTGTACTTTACTACAACCACTAACTAAAACTAAACTAAAGTGACAAAGGTATTTGAATGCTTTGAATTTATTTTCCATTCCTGAAAATTGTTTAAATTTGTGAAATTAAAACGTCTTAACTTCCTGTCACCACCCCCAAAATTTCTACTAACCCTAACATGATGCTATCATTATATTTTGATGGAAAATGATATTCTGTTGAACCAATATTAATTCGACAATATTCGTAGAATTACTAGCCCGTAAGCACGCATAAAGCAGCGTAATACTTGGAAGGAAGGGAATTTTCATCATGAAATGAAGACGAAGGGAATTTTTAAGTTAATCCAGTCTTTATATATTGTGGATGAATATTGATGAGTTTATGTTTAGAGTTACTCATCAATGAGAAAGTAATATAAACATAAACACATCAATATTCATCCACTCTCCTTGTTTACTGACTGAACAGAAAGGACATTTGTTGTGTATGCTAACTGTGAATATGTCTGATAAATGATCTATGACATGAATGTCAATGATAATATCATAATCATAGATAATTACAGTTTTTTTAGTGCACAGAATTGCTTACAGACATAGAGGTAAAAAGCCGTCTTACCTCAATGCCTATAGAGATAATATGAAAAAATACTTATCTTTGGAGTGACAAGGAGGTTCTCATGTGGTAGTATGTTTATCAATAGTTTGTCATTCTACATTGTTTGTGCCTGATAGAAATATTTTGAAGCTTACAAAAATGGAAACCAAGCTGGAATTAGAGTTTAATGAGATGTAATTTAATTCAATAATTTTCTGATCATATCAACTGAAGTCAATAGTGCTAAATTTTAATTTAATTCAAAGCAGCTCATCTTTATTTTACTTTTTGTTTAGCCTCAAACAAGAAAATGTTACTGGGTGTGTGTTAGCTGACCCTCAAGGCCTATGTTTACTAAGTAAGAATGGCTTTAACTAATCAGCTAATCATTAAATATTTGTAAGGTTGACTTTATGACAAATATTGTTGTAGCTTCCCCGAACTTGAAAGGAGAAGTAGGAGGACTTGTTGCTGCTATAGCCCAGCATGCAGCACTAATAGAACCTGCTTCTGGTTGTCAGCCTATTGTTCTTCTTGAAAATGATACAAGGTAAAATTTATTTATGAAAGTTATCTATTTTATATATGGTTGTCAGCCATAGGTTATCTGTTTTATATATGGTTGTCAGCCATAGGTTATCTGCTGTATATATATATATATATATATATATATGGTTGTCAGCCATAGGTTATCTGTTTTATATATGATTGTCAGCCTTTTGTTCTTCTTGATAATGAGACAAGGTAAAATTTATTTATGAAAGTTATCTATTTTATAAATGGTTGTCAGCCATGGGTTATCTCTTTTGTACATGGTTTTCTGCCATGGGTTATCTGATTTATTATATGTTTGTCAGTCATGGATTTATTTATTTACGTCCACTTTATGCTTCTATGGCTAATTGGGACAGGTAATCTACTGGTTACCACTCTTTTCTAGCCAGAGTGGAACTAAGGAACCTGTTTAATGAGACTGTCATCAAATAAATTTCTATTGCCCAGGGTGGGAATTGAACCCACCACTCTAGGTTTACCATGCAAGATCAAGATCATCGCCTTAACTCACACGGCCAACCTGAGCCCCTGACAGCCATGGATTATCTGTTTTATGTATGGTTGTCAGTCTTTTGTTATTTTTGAAAATGACACAAGGTTAATTTATTTATGAAAGTTATCTATTTTATGTATTAATAGTTCTCCAGATCCATGCAGATATTTTTGTCTTGGATAGTTTATTACAAACTCTTCCTTGCATAGAAAATGATTATTCATTCCTGGCCATATGTGTTTCATGGTCACCATACAAACTCTTAAAGGGCCACTGCCATTACTGCTGAGTACTAAAACTAATCTTGTAATTTTATTTATTATGGACAAATAACACAAAATTCCGTTTCAACATTAGATTTTTAGCAGATTTAGAGCGGAGAAAAATAAAAAATTCAAATATGTTATGAGTCCGTTCAAAAATTTGGATACAACATAATCATGTTGCAAATTTAATTTTTTATAAATATTGGTGTGTTCATTTTTTTCCTATTTCACGTATTAACTGAGATATTTGTATTTTTTATTTCTCAGCCTACATTAAACTATACCTTTTAGTCATCGCTTGTTAACAATAACCCAATTTATTATGCAAGTCTTATTCCAAGCTTAAATTCTAAATATTGGTTTCAACAAGATACATGCAAATACATTGTGTGATGACATCATCAATTAAGATTTTATGTTCTTTACTTGAAAATGTTTATTTTATCTATACCTTACACATTGGGGAAGGGGGCATGAATTATCCCTTTGAGTCGAGAACAGCCTGTCATACCCATCCATCTATAGTAAAAGCTTGATGATTACAAGACTCCAATATACAAATAAAACATAAACTAAAACAAAGAATTGTAGTGGTAGGTACTTCGATTTATACATCCTGATCTTCACACTGCAAAGCGGTTTCGTTAAATATCCCTCATGTCACACCCTCTTGTTAAAATGCATTCATTATATTCATTATGGTAACTTGGAGAATGTATGGAGTTGTAATTACACTGTTCATTGTAAAAAAATAAAATTTAGTAGCTATTAGATCAGCCTTGGTTCGCGATGTACACATGTACCAAACTTTAAAATCTCTAGAATATAGTTTTAATTAATTATGTCAAAAATAAATTATGCTGATTTTGATTATAAAGACTTCAAATTAAAGATATCGACTATGAATGTAGTTTAAAATATTAATAACCAGCAGGAGTGTTGTACTGCTAGAAATTCAATAATGACTCTGTATTGAAATATTACATTCAAAGATACACAAATAGCTCTGAGAGGATTTTAACAGCTTTGTCTGAAAAAAAAAAAAATGAGTAATTGGTTATCCTACAAGTTTCTAGATAGCATGAAAATCTATTCAAAACTTTAATTGAAGTTATACAATTAGAGATGGCTGCTTTATTTATTTTACAGTTATTAGACAACTCTTACTATTGACCATACTAAATATATTAATAGTAAAAGAGGTAAATGACAAAACTCATAATAAAGAAAACAATATTGAACATTTTTGTTGAGAGAAATAATTTTTGAACCTGCCGGGACTCGAACATTCCCAATTCTCTATCAGCTGAATTACAGGTATGAGTAATGACCCATATAAAAACTCCTCTTCTTGTAGGATGCCTATGATCAATCTATTAAAGAGGTATAGTAAGTAATTGTCAATTAACAGTTTCAAGTAGGATTTTCTTATTAATGTTAAACACTATATTTCATTGATTTTATGGGCGAATTATACTGTCTGTAAATAATTATAAAATATAATAAATTCAAAATAATTTTGTGGTGCTAGAGATGTGCTTGGGACCTTCATATTTCCTTCAATTATTCTTAGTTATCAACAGATTTTGGTTAATATTGCAAGACTGTTTCACTTATTTGTTATCATTATCATGATATTTTCTAAAAGGCTGCTGGTCCCTTTTAAGAATCCTCAAATTTGTACTGTCCATTTTCAACTATCTTATTTTATTTATTTATTTACGCCCACTTTATGCTACTTCAGCTAATTGGGAAGGGTTATCTACAGGGAACTACCCTTTTCTAGCCAGGGTGGGACTAAGGAATTTATTTAATGAGTCCGTCACTAAATAAATTTCTACTCCCCAGGGCGGGAATCGAACCCGCCACTCTAGGTTTACCATATAACAATGCCTTAACTTACACAGCCAACCTGAGCCCCTCAGTTATCTTATAGGTGAGATGTTTTCCTGTGACACAACATACTGATATCTGCTACATTAGAAAAAAAGTTCGAGTGTCTATGGTTTAATGGTTCTCAGGAACTCTTCTTCATTCTCATTATTGAGAATTTTGACAAATTGAATACGTGTTGAGTATTTTTACTCTCCATAGATAATAAGTATATGCTCATGATATCATATTACAGATAATTTGTTATTAATGAGATTTTAATTGAATATGTTTCAGACAATGTCTCATACACAATGATGGAGGCATTACCACAGCTATATTTAAGAAACCTCACTCAAATTAGAAATTAATGTAAATACACATATTTTTGGAGAATTTATTGCCAGGAAAAAGGTTTAATTATTGAAACATTGATATGCCGGGGTTTCTTTTTTAAATTTATTGTAAACTGCACAATGTCCAGTAACTTATTCATTTAGCACTAAAAGACATTGTTATATTTAATGTCATATATTTTGTTCATAAAAAAACAGAATTCTTTTAAATTAAAAAAATAAATATTCACGTGTATTCTTTTATTGTAGATTTAGGTGGATGTAGAAGCTAAATCAAACAAAGAGGTACAATTTAATATTTACTATCAGAACATTTTTTTTAGCCTACTTTTCTGTGTTTTATATTAATGAAAAATAAATAAAAAAGGACCAGTCTTTTGCTCTTTTCAGGGAAATATTAAATTAAATAAATTTATTAATGTTTACTTTTTGCTATTATGACTAATTTGGACAGGTTATCTACAGGTTATCAACCTTCTTTTGCCAAGGTGGGACTAAGGATTTTATTTAGTGAGTCTGTCACTAAATAAATTCCTTTTTCCCAGGCGGGAATCGAACTCACCACTCAAGGTTTACCATGTGAGATTAAAGCCAACGCTTTAACTCACTCGGCTAACCTGAACCCCGGGGAAATATTATATATTGTATGTATCCCTTGGTGAAATTACAAAGAACGATCTAACCTCAAGTTCAAAAGATTTAAACTCTACAATAAAATGATTTTGCAAGGTGTACAATTAAGAATAATGTATAATAGCAAACCAATATAATAAACTTACTATGATAGCATGAAAAAATGAGTTTTAGCACAAAGCTAAAATCCATAAATTCCATTGTCGCCAGGTTAGATTTGTTAGTTGTTAGTCCTGCATTGATGGGGCAATATATTGTATGTTTATTTTTACTGGTGAAATGACCAAAAATGCAACCCTCAAAAGAAAATGGGTTGCTTTTCTGGCTGTAAAAGCTGGTTGAATAGCTAACTTAAAAATAACACAAAAAGCCGTAATAGGTAAACATGTAAATAAATCTGTTATTTGAATAACATCCTGTTAAAGAAAGAAAATGAAAACTCTTTTTTGCTTGTTGTGAAAATTTTATGCTCTTTTGTTTGTATGGCATTAATATTTAAAATTATCATTATAAAGTTACCTAGCAGCATTTTTGTATTATGCCACATACGTTGATGGAATGTAGGAGGAGTATTACAAGAACAATAATTATTTGTTTTTACATTGTTTTATTATAATAAAGAAAGAAAAAAGAGTGTGTGTGTATATATATATATATATATATATATATATATATATATATATATAAGGTACACAGTGTTGCTCGGAATATGTATTCAGATATAATATACTTATGAACATACTAAAGTCAAATTAGAGCCTCAAACACTAGTATAAGATCAGTGGTCATTTATAATTCACTTCAAATTTATTTTTTGTAAACTAGAGCCTTATTTTATCTTTTTTGTCTGTATTTATTTATTTCCATCATCAATTTTCAAGGTCAGTTTATTTATCATAGGGCTTAAATGATATTGGCTTTCTTTAGGCGAAATTATTGCTTTCGACAACATTCTATCATAACATTAATGATTAATATGCATTAGTCAATAAAATCCCTTTAATAGTTTTCATTTGATGACTTATTTCTCATTCTCATTTAAATTGATTGAATTATGAATTTTTGTTTTGAAATATATTAAATAAAAGACCTGTAATGTTCCATTTAAATATTTCATATTACATAATTGTTTCATCCTAATATCTTGGAATTAAGTAGTTTGTGAGCATGTATAATACACAATTTTTTTAATATAAAATGAGTTATTAAAATGTGATACTTTTGTAATTGTGATATTTTCAAGTGTAATACTCAAAATATTTTTTTTTTTCAATTGAATAAATGTATTGTTTAAAAACAAAATTCAGTGCCAATGTTAGTTGTATTTTGAATTATATAATTAATCTGGAGCAATATCTGGTAGTGATTTATTATTTTTTAAATTAATATATATTTTTTACATGTTTTGTATTTTTCGTTATTACTAACCTAATTAAATTTGATGCATCAGGGTAAGGAGAAGGGGGGGGGGAGTTCTTGTGGCTGCCAGCATGCATTGCTGGCAAAAACATAATGTTGGGTTGTTTTAAAGCGAAAACCAAACCTCAGACCACATTACACAAAGTAAAATTAATGTTGTCACTGTTCTATTATTTGTAAGCACTATTAACATTCTAACTTATTATATCCCCATTACTTACTCTAATCATATATGCATGTATCATCATATACATTTGTAATGAATTATCCTCCTCCTAAAAAGGAATCCTGTGAAATATTATGTTAAAAATAGTGTATATTTCTCAGTTTCTTTAACACTTTAACGACCACGCCTGTTACGGGCACCTTGTCTTGTGGACCAAAGCAGGCGGATGTATGAGACTGCTCCAGCTGTCCCAATCTAGGATCGACCAAAACTGCCTATTTTGGTCCCACTGCCCAATACATTATTATCAACTATTGGTGTGTTTATTTTGCCCAAAAAACACATGGTTTTAAAAAAAAAATGACTATTAGTTTAAAAATTTAATCAATTAATGAAACAGTCGATTGCATCCGCTGAGGTCCCACGATGAAGTTTCTATAGGAGTTACATGCCCGCTGAAGCGTTTTGTTTAAGAAAATGATTTGGATTGGCCACCACTGTGGGAAATGTGTGGGAATTAAAGGAGCCAATACGGTGTCTGTGAACTACAGATGCCAAGAGGTGATGGGGTCAGGGAAAGTACTCTCTCATTTACCAACATATAGCCCACACATTCTTGCGTCTCTGTTTTTATTATTTATCAGAACGTGACTTCGCGTGTGAATCTCCTTGTTTGATTGGCACTTGACAAATAAGCATCTAGTGATAGTAAGAAAGTAAAAGACATTATTTTATTTGCCCCTCAGAAGTTTCATCTGTCAAACGGGGAAGTCTTAAAATTTGTTAGCAGGGAGTTACAATCCTATTTCAGATTATTTCCAGTTGGATCTCTCAATTTTTAGTCAAAATGTCTTTGGTTTTTCTCTTAAAATTTATTTCTTCATCTTTTAATATGTGAGTTCTAAATTTTAATAGATATATTATTTAAATATGATTTTATATTTTGCAATAACTAATTTATTGGCAGTGCCCTGTTCAGCTCCTAGATAATTAAGAATTCATTAAATGATGATATCTTTTTATTTTACGTCCACTTTATGCAACTAGGCTAATCGGGATGGGTTATCTACAGGTTACCATCCTTTTCTAGCCAGGGTGAGCACAAGGAGCTTATTTACTAAGTCCGTCATTAAATACATTTCTACTGCCCAGGGCGGGATTTGAACCCGCCACTCTAGGTCTGCCTTGCGAGATTAGGACCAACGCCCTAACTCGCACGGCCAACCCGAGCCTCTGATGATATCTTTGTTTAATGAGAATAAAATAAATTTAAAATTTCATTTTATCAGTCGGTCAGATTCAAGTGAGTCTATATATATGAACTACATAACAAATATTTGCTACTTATTTCTGAGTTGCGACCTTCACTTATTGCAGAATTGAAGTCTATCACAACATTGTTTTTTGATGAGATTATATCTATTAATTCTTCTTTTTGATCATACAAGTTTTGACTTAATTCATCAAAGTATACTGATATTAGAAAATACACTTCTATTATGACTAAATTGGTAGGATTACAACAACTTAGCTTATTTCCCAACTAGAAGTTTAAGAGTTTTCTAGAAACATTCTTATTTTAAATGAAATATATTGAATTACCTCACCTCTCCTGAAGACCACTTTTAAGTCTTTTGTAAAGGATAATCCCTTTTCTTGCCATGTTAAGAAAAATTAAAAATAGGCTAGATAAAAATAAGGTAAGCACCATATTTGTTGTAAATCTTAATATTAACATAAAAATAAATGAAACAGGCAAAATCATAAATCTTTATCTTATATATAAAATTGAATGTTTGTGTGTATGTCCTTTATAGACTCGTAAACGGCTGAACCGAATTTTGTGAAACTTGGTATGTATATTACTACTAACCCAGGTTAGGTTTCTGGCTATAACAGTATTCTCTGAGACAAACAGGAGTGGGGGTTATAAGGGAGGCCTGAAATTAAAAATAGCGATATTTCGTTTCCTATTGTTTTGTTTTTTTTGGAAAATATGCACATAACAAGAGTTGTATATTTTGTTTTTTAGAGTAACTTTTGTTGTTACACTTTTGTCGTATACCGAAATATAAATGAGTTATATGCTAAAAACTATAGTGGGAGTCAACAATTTTATATGGCACAAGGCACGAAGGTCTCAACCGAACTAAACGAAACTCCATATACGATTTGGCATCTCCCTGATTATAAGCAATATTAAGATTTTGAGGTACGAACAGGAATGGGGGTTTAAGGAAGGTCTGAAATATAAAATCGCGATATTTCCTAACCTATTCATTTTTTGGCAAACATCCATATAACAAAAGTTGTTTGTTTTGCTATTTAGAGTAACTTTTGTTATATTCACTTTTTTCATATACTGAAGTATAAATGAGGTATACACGAAAAACTATAGAAGGGGTCAACAATGTTATAGGACATGAAAGTCAAAATCGAAATCAGCGATCTCCAGTGATCAAGAATGACCACTTGAGAGGTAAACCCAGTTATTTCTGGCCTTTATTAACTCTGCTCCGTTAATATATGTTATACTTTACTGAACATGCTATGTTCCATTAAGAATATACAGTTCACTTTCCAAACAGACAAGAGTATTTTTAATAGTAGTTATTACCTATAGAAAACAGCTGCCATCCAAGTGGTGCTATGGACCACTTTTGAGGAAATGAACGTTTCGGAATGCAGAATTCTTTCTATGATTATGAATAATATGGATAATATGATAATCTATGATTATGTTATATATAAAAAAAGATACATGCACAGGAAATGGGTAATATAAAAATATTGTGTATTTTGAAGAATTAAGTACATAACAAATACTTTTATTTTTAACATTTTCCCAGCACACCGGACCCGGGTGTAAATCCTAAGCATTGAGACGGGAAAATCTAAAAATATTGTACAAAGTAAAGCCCCCCCAAAAAAAACAACATCATCATTCAGCCTCAAATGATTTCCCGGGCGAACCCGGGTAACTTAGCTAGTTCATAATATTTTATAGCCAGTGTCCTAAATATTCAAAAATGGGCTGGGTAATTTTTTTTAAAAATAAATAAATAAAACATAACTAATATATAATTTTATTCAAATAAATTTCTTTTAATATTAAACAAAACACAGCACAATCAAACTTACAAATTTGTCTTCATTTAATATACTATAAGTACTCTGGTAAATACTTGAGTATTGAGTAATACTATTAAGACACTGTAAGTACTCTACAAAATTCAAGACAATAAAAATACTGAAAGAATTTAAGATGTTAAAAGTAAAATATAAAGAAAGGAGGAGATAGAAATGACAGAAGATAAATTATAAATGTAACTAAATTTTTTATTAGGAAATTAAATAACAAATTTGAATAATTAAAAATATGACTGGCTAATATTTTTTAAAAAAGAATATAAAGTCCATTGGCTTTGTGGGGGGGGGGAGGTTTCTCACAATGTGTTATAATAATCAATCAAACTATATAATGAAATAAAGCATTTCAAATCAAGTTATAGGCATTAATTTAGCAGTAGAGCACTAGGAAAGATAAATATATATTAAAGATAAAAAAAATTATTAATTAAGAACATAATATTTATAACATACTTTTTGGTGTATTGTACCTTACTTTGCATAATGTACCTTCAATATGAAGAATTACTATCATGGGAAAAGTATTTTTGAATAATTCATTAATTTTTTTTTTTTTTTACATTAAGAAAAATATTTTTATTGCTTATATTTATCTAGTCAACTTCAAAATTAAGAGTTTTAATGCAAAAAAGTAATTAGATAAGGCAAGATTATTATAAGGCTTAAGATAAACAAAATTATTATAAGACTTAAAATAAATCTTTCCCTCCTAGTTGAAAACCATCATCACCCCGACAGTGACTAATTTTCTACTTGTAAGAAAACGTTACCTTTCACTCAGCAAACCGATATCGAAACATTTTTTATAAAATGCATCTTAATCGTTTTTACTTCAAAACTAGTAAAGCGAATAAAGAAAATTTGAAGACAGTAAAGAAACCATAGACAAATAGCTAAATTGAATTTAAAATAGCTTATTGCAAACAATTTCATTATTTGACTCGCGCCAATAAAGGTAACAAAATATGATTTAGGTTAGCATATAATTTACAAACTAGGCTCATTACATAATCTACAAACTGCAAGCATCTTACTGGTAAAATTGCATATCCTGAAATGGCATACGTGCTGAAAATGATGCATTTTATATAAAAACTTAAAATATATCATTTCATTTGAGATTTTGTTAATTTAATAATTCAAAGTTATCCATATAAACACTGTACACTAGATTTAATAGAGATGATTTTTCAACTCAATTGGTTCAGTTTTTGAGTAGATTTACTCACTAAAATAGGAAAAAAAATGTTGCTTTTCCTAATAGCCCTATTTTCAAATAAATTAAAAATGCATAGAATAAATATACTTAAGATTCTTATAATAAACTGTTTAAAAACAACAAAAATAAATAAATTTTCAAAAAGAAAGTATAACTAAAAATAGTCATTTTTTGTCAAACTATTATGTCAGGAATGATTTGAACATCTGGCCTATTTTTCTTAAAATCGAGGATGCCTGCTTCAGAGCAACCAGTACCAGTTACATCTAGATACTTCAAATGCTTCATGGATGCAGCAGCATGCCTAAGTGTAACATCAGTTATTCCAGGGTAATTCTTTACGACTAGAGTTTCTAATTTGCATACAGGGCGAGGAAAAGACCCAACCTGAAATAGAAAAGGATATATCTAAACATTATATAATAAGATTAATAATAAAGATAGATACATATCCTGAGAGTCATCTCTCAATAATCAAAATACCTATAGGAGATGTCTGGGCACAAACTCCTTGGTCTACATAAGTGGTTCAAAACATACTTCAGATATAAGTCGTCACACACATCTGATTTTATTTGTTCTACAGACAATAAGGCTTGCAATACACTTTTTAACAATCTTTTTTAAGCCAGAAATTGTTTACATGCCAACTTAGCATAACTCATTGGGTAGATAGCTAGAAGTTACTTCATTCCCTAGGGAAAATATCTTGAACATACGGAGAGATGAGATTACTGTGTCATTCTGCACGTGGGAAATCTTAGTTTATGCATCTCCTGCGTGACGGATTTTTGTTGGTATTTTTATGAATTTTAAAAACCCAAATTAAAAAGAAACTGTTTCTAAGATATCTATGAAAAGGCTGAGAACCTAGAAATCGGTTGTAAGAAGAAAGAAAAAATGTGTCTCATTACTATCTGTCTTCCGACAATTCCGTATGAGGGCATACACGTTTGTAAGCAATTTACTGTAGATAAATTCAGTATCAATGATGGACTGATATACTCTTATGTTTCTATAATGTTCAGAAATCAAAGATAAATGAAGATCAGAATTGCCAATTAAGGAAGTCGGTATTTCCAGCATATAACATGTATAAAACACATAATCTTTTCCTTCATTTTCAAGTCAATATATTTGAGAACATAACCTTCAACATAATTACTTAAATACCTTTACTTACAATTTGTAAAATATACCAAACGAACTTGGAAAATTGTACTAAAAAAATATCACTCTAGTAAAATAGAAATTGAACATCCACATTTTCAGTACAAAATTAAATCTGTATTTTAAGACAGATACAAGTTCATGATTTTAATTAAGGATATATCTATGCATGCCTCGCCTTATAACAAAATTATTTGCACGATTCCGCCCTCGGATAATTCCGCCGCCTTAATTTGCAATAAGATTGATTCTGTACAATTCGACGTATAGTAACGGAGATATTTCGAATTTTCAAGAATCCTCCCCTCTAAACCCCCCCTTCCACTGGTCCGATTTCAGCCGTTAACGAACTTGATCTTTCTTTTTACATAAAACGACTAAATATCGAATTTGGTACCGATCAAACAAAAATTGCGACCACTAGAGCGGTAACAGACAAATATATATATATATATATATATATATATATATACACAGTTTTCAACGGACTTCATTTTCGTCATCTACTAGGTAGGATTGATGGACATTTCAAGAAAAATTTCGAAAATTCTGTCATGAGTACAACCTCAATAGCTGATTTCCCTTAAGGGAAATCTGCTAAAAACAAACTGTATAGTAAGAAATGAGCCATACTGAATTTTTGAGTACTGATTTACTCAAAAAATGAACAATAAATGAAAAAGTTAACTACTTATAATAGCTAAAAATGAGTTGGATTAGAGTAGAAAAATCAAAGGTTATCGTTATTCTATGTATATCATTCAACTTATGTTATATTTGAGAGAATCTTGCAGATCCACTACAAAGGGCAATAGAAAAAATTACTTTTTACAACTTTGGGCATTTATACCTGCAATTCATTATGAAAGCATTACAGAAGCTTGAAGCATCAATCTGCTATCGAAATGAATCCTCAATTTGAAAATATTGCTTATAATTAAAAATTTGGAAAGGAAGGGAAAGCAAGATCTTGGAACATACAGGTATAGAGCGTGATACAAATTTTGTGTTTATGAATATGGCTTTCCATCTTCAAATAACTCAACCTTCCCGTTTAATAATTATCTTTCAAATTAAGTTTTTACCCCCAAGGCCCGTGAAAAATAGGTCATTTTGGGCAAAATGGGATGGCATTATGACTGAACATAGATTATAAGAATACCAAGGAGCAAGGGAGCTATTTAGCCACTATAGCTAGTTTGTCATCACAACCTGAAGTGACAAGTGGCCTGTTGTATACACAAAAATTATTTTTAAAAATCCCATAATATTAAATTAATAACATAATCACCTCAATAATAATAACTCCTCCATCCATATTAAGTGGCCCATGGCCATCCCGGGAGCCTCCACCAAATGTTGTTATACTGTAATCAGTAACTTGTGCTTCAGCTTCATCAGGATCTGTTGCGCACAAATAAAGTTGTCGCAATGTTGAAGTTCTATTAAAGCAAGTCACTTCAATATCACTAACACAGGTTTTTCTCAAATCTAGGACCTGAAAAAAAAAGAATATCAACTAAAAACAGAACATTTTTCAATTTTTAAAAAACACTGTGTTTTTATCTTACATCTCTAGATAAATGCTTTGATTATATTGTGAACTTTACCACTTAACATACTGTAATACAGGGGCATTTCACAGCATAGCAATGGTAATATAAAACCCTAGATAAATTGTAGTTTATAATTAAATGGGACTGTATTAAATATTACAGTAAGAACAAACCTGGAAAGTTGAGAATCCAAATTTTCTGCAATCATAAGATTTTGTAGCCAGTCCTCATATTCCTCCCATAATGATGATTTAGATATGCTTAATGAAGACACGGGTAATTCTATAAAAGGAGAATCATTGCTCCATAAATCTATTTTCTGAAAATGAATCAAAAGAAACAAATTTCAGAATTCATTTTCAGAAATTAGATTTTTTAGCCATAAATAAGGCTCTAACAGAAATGCAATGAAGCAACACAATGTCATTCCTACCATATATGTTGCAGATATTACCTAACATATTTTTCAAAAGGAAAATGAAGATGTCTTCCTGTGTCAGGCAATTTACTTACTTGAAGGATAGGATCCCGTCAATGGTTCTGGAAATATATTATAAACAAATTTTTCACTAGCTGGAGTTGAAGTTTGGCAAACAGGACATTCATTGCAGTTTCCTTATAAGAGTAATGTCTATTGTATACGCAAAGGTCTAGCGAGTTATTACATAAGGCTCTGAAATTCTTCTTCCAAAAATCCCCCACCATCTTCACCAAATAGGACAATTGTCAAGAGTTCTTCTTTAAATTTCAAAGGAGGCACCCCACATATATATATAAAATTGTAACCTCTGTGTTGTACATTGATTTTTTTCGCGAAATTTCACGATAACTTTTCGTTTCACATGTCCTAGACACCATAACTGCAATTTGTTTCTTTGGTGTCTGTTTGTTTGTTTATTTGTTTGTTTGTTACCTTTTCACGCATAAACGGCTGAACCGAATTTTATGAAACTTGGTATGTATATTAGTACTAACCCAACTTAGACTTTAGGCTATATTAAAATTCTCTGAGATGAACAGGAGTGGGGGTTATAAGGGAGGCCTGAAATTAAAAATAGCGATATTTTGTTTCCTATTGGTTTTTCGTCAAATATGAACATAACAAAAGTTGTTTATTTTGTTATTTAGAGTAACTTTTGTTATATACACTTTTTTCATATACCGATTTATAAACGAGATATACGCTAAAACCTACAGCGGAAGTGAACAATTTTATTTGGGACAAAAGACCCAACCGAAATAAATAAAACTCGGCATGTGGATTAGCACTAACGCTTTCATTATAACAAGCTACACCAACATTTCTAGGAACGGGCAGGAGTGGGGGATGTAAGGGAGGCCTGAATTTAAAAATAGCGGTATCTCGATTTCTATTCGTTTTTCGGCAAATATGAACATAACAAGAGTTGTTTATTTTGTTATTTAGAGTAACTTTTGTCATATAAACTTTTTTGTATACCGAATTATAAACGAGATATACGCTAAAACATATAGCGGAAGCGAACAATTTTATTTGGGACAAAAGACCCAACCGATCTAAATACAACTCGGTATGTGTATTAGCACTAATGTATTCATTATAATAAGCCATACCAACATTTCTAGGGACGGGCAGTAGTGGGGGTTGTAAGGAAGGCCTGAATTTAAAAATAGCGGTATTTCGTTTTCTATTGGTTTTTCTGCAAATATGCACATAACGAAAGATGTTTATTTTGTAATTTAAAGTAACTTTTGTTATATACACTTTTTTTGTATACCGAATTATAAATGAGATATACAGTAAAACTAAAGTAATTTGCGTAGAAATATTGATATGCTCAACAATTCTGTCCAATATGAACTACCAGGTACCTCACCGGGAAAAATTAATTCAAATCTATGTTAATATTTTGTCCTTAATAGCTGAAATCTATGCATAATGCACAGGAGACGGGAAATATGACAATTTGGAGGACAATGAAGTCTTCCACAAAAAATGACGGGTATAAACCCTAAACACTGGGACGGGGAAATGACAAAATATTATGCAAAGTAAAGCCGTGCCAAAAAAATACCATCACCATTCAGCCTCAAATGAATTCCCAGGCGAAGCCGGGTATCTGAGCTAGTATATATATATATATATATATATATATATATATATGTGTGTATGTATGTTTTGAGCTCCTAGATATGTTAGAAAAAGGGAATATTTAATACAAGCTTGCTGCATTTTATTTATATTTTCCGCCAGTTAGTAGTTCTTACCTGTGCCGCCAGCAGCAATATACAAAGAGTTAATAAACACATTATTATTAGAAACAATTGTACAAAATCATCAGTCTATGTAACTATCAGATGAAGGTCAATGTTACCTTCACTTTCAAAATCATACATTCCAAAAAATTGTATAGCAATTAGTTATTGTTATCTGAGCTTAACATTTTAAATTTTTGTAGATACCCATATATTATTTTTAAATTAAATAATGATAAATTACTTGAAATGAAGGTTCTTCTTATTCTAAAAAATCCAAATCATTTTAATCTAGTAACATCCTCAGAAGATTCGTTGCACTGGGACAGAACTATTCCACTAAATGTCAACAACAAAAACTCAGCTTGAAAAATACTCGTAAAAGCAAAAAAATATCTTACTACTACACTTTGCAATGAAATACAAATAAATAAAACTCTCTAAGCTGGCAATGCTGTTGAAATGTCTAGACTGGCACCAAGGAATGAGAAGGGAGGCATACGTTGACATGTAACTGGGAAGAGTGGTTCTACTTTCAAAAAATGTCCATTAAGGCCAGTTAAATGAAAAATAATAATGGGAGTAACTGATTTCATGACGCATTATTGAATAAAACTATAACTGCACTGCGTTGCGGGGTCCATCGCCCCCGTACACTTTTATTGAACTACTAGATAGCACAGATCATCTAAGTAAAATATAATATCTAATAAGTAAAATAAGTCTACTCATGCAGAAATTCTGGCTTTACATAGAACTTATAACATATACTGTACATAACTTAAGAGAGTTGCGGCAGAAAACCCCTGATTTCCAGTATACTACCACTGCATGCTGGTCCATACCAGTTTACACAGGGGACATCCAGGGCTCATCATGCTCGTGACAGTATATTGGCACAATGCATCTGGGGCACATCATGCTCGTGACAGTATATTGGCACAATGCATCTGGGGCACATCATGCTCGTGACAGTATATTGGCACAATGCATCTGGAGTACATCATGCTCGTGACAGTATATTGGCACAATGCATCTGGGGTACATCATGCTCGTGACAGTATATTGGCACAATGCATCTGGAGTACATCATGCTCGTGACAGTATATTGGCACAATGCATCTGGGGTACATCATGCTCGTGACAGTATATTGGCACAATGCATCTGGGGTACATCATGCTCGTGACAGTATATTGGCACAATGCATCTGGAGTACATCATGCTTGTGGCAGTATATTGGCACAATGCATCTGGAGTACATCATGCTCGTGACAGTATACTGGCATAGTGCATCTGGAGCTGATCTTGCTCGTCTCAGGGTACTGACACTGTGCATGTCATGCTTGTATCTGTATAGTGGCATAGGACAGCCAGGGTTGTTATTTATGCCCATATAAATTATTTTCTGTTTATAAAGGGGTAAGATAGTATGTAATAACATGTAACTATCTCTTATTTATTTAATTTTTTTTTCAAGTCATGAAGTGGAATATATACTTATAAATATACAAGTATTAATTAGAAAACTATAGCTCATAGCATGCTTACTATTTTTTTATATTTTAGTTCCTTTTTCGATCTATCTTATTTTCATTAAATTTCTTCTTGACTAATAAATAATGATTATGATAATGATAAAGATTGAGATCAGAATGGGTGGTAAAAGACATCCTGCCCAAATTTATTGCAATCATTGCAAAAAAAAATCAGAGACTAAATATTTGCCAAAGTAAGTTCTTTTTTTCTCCCCAAAAATGTAGTAGATCATGAAGGAGATAAGATTAGATCATCATGATCTAAAGGCTATGCCTTGTAGACGCAACCATTGTGTTCTTTCAGAAGATGCCCTTTTCAAATTACTATACCCACTGAAATCCATAAGATGTTTGATGTCTTCATAAGGTTAATATGATTACAAAATTGAAAGGGGGAACTAATAATGGTTAAGAGCCGGAGGAATAAAAAAAATGTCCCTTAAAAGTACAAAATCATTTAATCAAATAGAAGAAGAGTTGAAATAATGTAGGGTTTAACACTACACTACTACTAGCTTTTGGAACCTCAGACATTCTCAAGGATATTAAAATAGTTTATCCTCATAAAACAAAATTCCATTAAAACTACATGGTATTGCCTATTATTTGGAAATTTAAAATAATTTTGTTAGAAACTGTTTTCTTTCAGGTGGTGCGGATAGTCTTAATATGAAGATCTCAAAACGTGATCAACAGCTAGCAGTGCTATAAAGCAAGGCACCAATCCCTTGCTTTAACACGTTCAGTGCTGATGACGCGTGAGGCGCATCATGGGGCCTTCCCACCCGAGCTGATAACTCGCTAGGTGGGTCATCTCCTCTCTCAATTTCTACCTGCTCTCTTCGCCCTTAGCCCCTTGCTATTGTCCTCAAATTTTCCATCAGCCCTCACTATACTATCAACTTCCTTGCAGTGCAGTTCGTTAGCAATTTTTTTGTATTCTTGAGCCCAAGCAAGATATGAACCATAACGTTTTTGCTGGTGATTGTTTTTGGTTGCATCAACTCTTCAACCGTGTTTTAGGTTAACACATAGATATAAAAATTGTAAATATGGTATATTATTTTAGTTTACTGTTGGTAATAATTTAATTTTTAGCAATTATTTTAATATTTTTGTAAATATACTTAGAATAATTTTATGTATAATAAGGGTATTAGATATAGACTTAGTCATCATTTAAAATTTTTATATATATTTTATCTTTAGGTCAATTCTAAAAATAAATTAGTATTATTGTAAAATAAAAAAACAAATGGAAAATAAAACTTCATGAGACATATAATAAAAAGTATTATACTATAATAAGAAAGGTTTGAAATCAAGTGCAATTTAAGTAGTCCCATATCGCGATTATATGCAAACCAACATCTTCAAAATGTACCTATAAAAATTGTCTTGGGGGTTGGCTAACTGTTGTGCGAGATTGTCTATAATGTTTTTCCAGCAGTGCGTATGACGTGCCTCGCACGTCTAGACCAGAGTAAGCTTAAATGCCCTTTTCGCTCAAAAAGGTTAAAACTTTAGTAATTTCAAACCTTTTTAGTATTAAATGAACCAAAAAAACACTTTAGCCCACGGTAAAACAAACCATTTTCGGTCAGCAACGAAAGTGTTAGGGTATACAGTTCCCTTCTGCAAGACCTTCATTAACTCCATAGGTGTTCCTAAGGCAATTAATTCTAGTACTCAGTATGACTATACAAGGTATTTTAATATGGACATGATGCTTGGAGAACGAGATGGTTCTACAAATCAACTATCCATTATCAGTATACCTATAACATCTTATACAAAGGCTCCAACTACACAACATCAGAAACATGCCTCTTCTCATATTTCATTTCCAATACTTTAATTAGGTCTCTTTCCAGCATTCAATACTTCCTCAAATCCTGTATAATATAAATTTTATAGTCTATGAGCTATGAATATTTACTTCACAAGTGACCCAGCAATAGATTTATTTTCTATGGTATATTCCCCTTAAGGTATGTTCCGTTCAATTCACCACTTTATGTTAACCTTATTCATAATATATTTAACCTTCATGTAGTCAATTACATATTTAAACTTTGCTTGATACAACTCTCCCTTTAATTTTAATATTTATGTTAAATTTACTAAATAAGTAGCAATACCTAACAATGATTTATTAAAAACACAATTTTTTTATATATAAGGTTTACCAAATCTGCAATAAGTTAAAGAAAGAGGCAATAAAATATCATCAGTTATAAGTGCAGAGCAGGGCAAAACTGATAGATTTTTTGGGGGGAAAGCTCGTAATTACTCAGCCTAGGTAGTGGGAGAGTCCGGAAACATGTCATTTTCACCAATAGCTCTCAATGCTGGTTACAGATTATCAAAATGGAAGTAAAATGAAAGTTGGCATGCATTCGAAGTTTTTTTATGGGTGATTATTGTTTATAGCCACATCTGGATAATATCTTACCCCCTCCCCTGATTATCTGTATGAATTCCATATTGTAATATATCTTTTGCAAGCTAACATTGAGAACAATCCAAAAATATTATCATTGGAAATCTTAAGTTAAAAAATGAAGGACCTATTGAAAGCCAAAGTGGACATTTTCCAGGTTTCCTAACCTTCTATTTCTGCTCCGATTAGGATAATTTTTTTGAAATCTCACAACAATGTAACATGTTAAGTTTAATATAACAAACATATTTTAGTTTCTTTGTTTATATCAGTTAGTGAGAATTTGAGAAACCTATTTAGACAAAGCATGAATTCTGCCATTCTTTAGACATATATAACTTGTTTTCTAATTAAACTAGGTAGTAAATCAAATGTGAAAGTATAGCCTATTTTGAACCAAATTTAATGACTGTTACAGAACTAATTTTCTTAGAAATATACAATATTTGAACAAGTATTAAAATTATGACAAACCTTGAGAGCCGAGAATCCAAAATTTGCGGCTAAGCTAGCATATGGCAGACAATCACTTACATCACACCCAGCTAAAACAAGATGTTCTAAGGTAGTACTCTTACTAAGGGCAAGAAGAGAATGAGGAACAAACCAGCCATTATTTGTTAAATCTAGTACCTGAAAATTAACATAGTTAGTCGTCAATAACACAACATCAAGCGCATAGTTAGTTAAAATAATACATAATTTATAATTATAATAAACCTTAACAAAATTTGTGCATGGATCGCCTAAAACATTCTAAACTAATAACTTTTGTTAATTGTAAATATAAAGATAACCTCTTTAGTTAAAACAAATCTTAAATACAGAAAATGTTGCCTTTCAGGAATTTTATACTACTAACACAAATTGTAGATTCAATGGTCAGTATTTGAAGGCTTCCAATCAAGGTGACATTCTGGTTCTGGATAGGGGATTCTTATTCCACAAGATTCCATTTTTTATCATTTGAATAATAATGTAAGGTGGTCCGCTATCCAAAACCAAATTCACAGAATTTATGAGAGATTATTTTAATTTCAAGGCCTTATGGTTCCTGCAACCAGCTATATTGAGGTCAATCATGGTATTATTTATATTCCCCTACTTGGCATTTTCAGGACAGCAATAAAATCCAATTTTTATAGGAGTGCTCAATTCTATACCCGTTGATCACTTCTATTCATTAGCAAAAATACACCCCTTTTACAAAAAAATGTCCAATGTAATTATCTTATTTTTTTTAACGCTTAGGCTGTTATGGACTGATAAATCAGTCCAGGGTATTTGTGTCAGGAATGTTGCAGACTGATATATCAGTTAGAAGGGAGACATCCCCAGGTTCTAGGGACTGATATAATAGTCTGATTGTTTGAAAAAGCTATTAGATTATTTCTTCCTCTATTGCCATCTGTTGACTTTTTATAGAAGCTACAGTGCACCTCAAAGCCAATTGGGATCTACTTTTTTCTAGCATCCCTATACCAGGATTCCCTTTATACCTGCTCTGTCCCTTTTACAATCTCAAAGTATCCCTACTCATTGCCTTGCATATTTAGTCAGTATATTTTCTGCTTTTCCGGGGAGCATTGGAGTGCTGCAAAATGTCTGGAAAAAGAATTTTTTCTAATGAAAAAATATTATTAGAACTTTTTGTGGGTATGAGTGGAAGTGTAGGTGATTCTCCTTTGGATTACAATAACAATGGACACCAAAATGTGTCTATTGGTGAAATGCCTGGAACTAGTTGTTTCAAGTACAATAAATGGAATTATACGAATAGTGCTAGAACGTAAAAATAATTAAGCATACATGACTCTGCAGTGGTCAGACTATCCTTTAATGATACTGGCTTCAATCACTTGATTGGGACACTTCATTCATTACCTGATCGTCTAATAAATAAATGGCATTCATTCCTTCAGGATAGGAAAAAGATAAGTAAAGATGATAATCTGAGACCCATTTTGAATGTTAATCTTAGGCTAAAGGTCCTTAAGCTTGCTTGACTCCTTACGGGATTACTGGTCCTATCCAATTTCGTGGTTCCTGCAATGACTCAAAGCTATGATGCACAGCAGTTTTGAACCTATGCTGTATTGGAGAACATTCCATCCAAGTTTGCTGCTCTTAAAAACTAGATCACCTGGGAAATACTTCTAACATACCATGACTAGAACGTATGTGTAATTCCTCGCAAAACTAGCATACCATCATAAAGATCTATTATGACATCACATGAACCTGTGATCATCCTCCACTATTGTCATTGACTGGCTAAAACTTACTTCCTCCCCTTCATTTGAAGCTAACCGAGTCATTCTAATTCTAGCACGCTCTGAACCCAGTTTGTAATGATATATCCACTCAGGATAACCCAGCCAAGATAGACTCTCAAGGAGCCTCAGAGCTCAGGTATCAGACCATCTTAATGGCTCGCTCTGGTAACTGGTCCACCATGGTTAACTTTAACTTCTAGCACTTGACCACTTTCCTCTTCACCATGGTTACCTTAACTTCTAGCTATTGTTCATGTTCCTCTTGGTACCATGGTTGCCTCTAACTTCTAGCACTTGGCCATATTCCTCTCCACCATGGTTATCTTTACTTCTAGCTATTGGTCATATTTCTCTACACCGTATTCCACCATTACAGTCAGCTGGAATACTTAGCAAGTTTATCAGATTGACAAGAAAAATTCTGAAAAGCACTATTTGTAAAGTCAAAACCAGAGTTGGTGCCCCTGATGGCAATGGGATTACCACTGGGTTAACAAGGTGGTCCATTCTTGTCCTGTAGTGTTTAACCTCACCCTAGGAGTGAAAATCCAGAAAAGACTCCAGGAAGTATCATATACAGTAGGCACACACAGCACATGGTGTATGCAGACCTGTCATTATCATAAAGTAATCCTGCCCCTCTATTTTATACCTCAGGCATGAATTTTACTGGCACACTCATCGCAAAGATTATCTGCAACATACTCCAATCATCAAAACATGTTTATGTAATCTTCATATGCTTTCGTAGAGCACAACCAAGCATTTAATAAAGCATAAAGACAGTCCACATGCTCATATCTAATCTGACTGTGGTACCAACTCCATGGGAAGAAACACAAAGCCATCATTAGAGATGTAATCCTTCTTTTCTAATTCAAATTAGCTGGACCATTCCTCAACCTGCCAAAACATTGACTACTTACTTTAATTATGTCTCACTCCTCCTTAGGAAGGAATCAGGCAGCTTTGTCAAATATCACTTAACTTTTATAATTTTGTATAAACTTTTATAACTTCTGTATATTGACATATAAAAAACAAAGCTTATTAATATTATTTATTAACAGCCTCTATTTGCTACAATGGGTAATAGGGATGGGTTATCTATAGGTTACCACCAGTTTCTATCCAGGGTGGGACTAAGGATTTTATTTAATGAGTTTGTGACTAAATAAATTCCTATTGCCCACACAGAAATCAAAGTTGGTTAACCATGTGAGATTAAGACTAACGCTTTAACTCACATAGCTAACCTGAGCCCCGATTATTATTAAATTACAATAAAAGATTTTGAAAATATATTAGTACAGACATATGTTGGCATGTATTATTAATTTAATTATAAAAAATTACCTTTAGATTAGGTAAAGTCTTTTCCAACCCATAAAAATAGGATCTGTCAGAAGGCAAATTCCTCATGTCACAATAAGAAATCTTAAGATGCTCCAGTGATGAAGGGAAATCTTCCAAAAGCAACTAGTTAAAAGAAAAATAGATGAAAAATATTTTCTTGAAATCTGTAGTTCAAAATAATTTCTACATCATACCTCTGAACTATCTATAATATGATTTTCCAATATCAGAGTTTTCAAATTAGGAGCATTCTTATTAACTTCATGTAAAAAACTTTTACATAATGATGGATGATTAGAACATTCTTTGTCCGTGCCTACTGGTCCTTTTGTGGCCAATAATTTAGTATTAGAATGTATATGATTTGTGAACTTATGTAAAGAGTTAGATGTAAGAACTTGGGATCTACTATCAACTTTTTCCCATAGACTTTTATCACAACAAATATTGTACAATCGCTGGCAAGATCTAGAAGAAACAATAAATTTAGTATTTCCAACTCATTATAACACATGACAGCAACAGAAAACGAAAATAACTTACTGTAAAAGAGATAAGAGATCAGTTGGGTCAAGATGAGAAAATATTAGTAACAGAACATCATCAGAAAGATGTAATAATGAAGTATGAAATAACACTAATTCCTTTGGCTCCTCAAGTTTTATTCTTTTGCGCACAGGTTCCTCACTATCCGACATTTTATACTTTAAAACTTCATTGATTTACATGATTAAAATAGGTGTTAAATGTGCTATATGCTTGTTGTTCACTAAAAAGTAAACAAACATAATACGATGCTAAAGAAGACAATTAAAAATCTTTGGCTCAAAATTATTGGGAATTTACAAACAAGCAGGCATCCCTGATATTTTATAACTCCAAAAATGGAGAAACATAAGTCTTATATTTCAGAATAACAAACGATAACATTTTAAGTAGGTTAAGACCAAAACACGCAGACAGAGGTCAGATGGCACTAAGCACTAGGTATAAACAATTTCCCAAGCATAACCTGTCCTCCAAAGATTAATAATTCGATCAAATAAGCAACTATTACTTATACGATAGCGCATCCCGTGGGTGATATACGAACATACGAGTGGTCCCTAATTATTTTGTTCTATGTTCTACCTACTCTACTTCTATTGTTTGTGAAACAAAACATGAACTTGTTTCACAAAAATGGCATAACACATAATCATAAAACAATACACAAGAATATGCTTGAAGCCCCCAACCACAAACATAAATATTTCAAGAAAGATTGTCATTTTCAGGCGTACAACTCTTTAAGGCTCTATCGAATATATTAAAAAATACTCTTTTTTTTTAAAAAAAAAAAAAAGGAAATTAAAGAACTTCATGGATGACGGATGTTTTTATACACAAGATGAATACTTTCAAAAATGTTCAATTATTAAATAAAATAACTAAATATTTGTCATAAATATGTAGATGTAAATAGGTACATTGTCTCTATATGGTGACAAGTTTCTCAACATTTATAAAGCTTGTCATCATTTAATAAATTCGCATGTCAACAAATAAAATAATGTTTGTTTTAGAGTTGTAAAAAAATTGTACATATTTGAGTTGTATTAAGATTGTTAATGAAAGTAATTTATTGTATATAATTATTTAAATGAATGAATTTTATATTATGTATTCTTAGACTTTGGCCTAATTTTTTAAAGAATTTATTATATAAGTATAGATATAATTCAATAATATGTAAAGAAGTAAATTGACATAATATTGGAAAATTGTTTATAAAAAGACCAAACAAAAAAAAAACTATTTGACGTATCCAATGATGGTAACATAACATTTAATGGAAATAAATACATCTCATTCACACCTTTTGCCCATTACTCTTGTGGCAATAAGAGTATGGAACATATGAAAGACAAAACACCCTAGAGGAAGAGTATAAACTAATCAGAATTGCCCGTGATAGAACATCAAGCTGATAATGACCTATCGTCCATTTCTCTTTAAATAAGAAACCTGTGTAAACAACATGAAATTTAAGTTGAACATGTGACGTGTTAGTGATATAAAAGTTTAAATCTCAATTAGTACGACGGGGTTGAAAGACGGCTGAAAACAAAAAAAAGTTCGACACCCAGGGGCTGCGTAAACTAAGAAGGTTTCCCTCGTGGAGATTAATATTAGATAAACCTACATACTCCTAACACAACACCACCGTGAATATTAATTAATTAATGTTAATAAATACAAACGGTAATAAGAAATCTTTCCCCTGCCAGCGGGAACCGTCTGAAATGTAAACAACGGCTCACCGGAAAGAAAAACAAAAAACTGAACCATATCAGAACACAACAATCATTTTATTGAAAACTATGTACTAAACTTGGTACTGTAATTTATAATGAATCAGAATATTGTTTTGTTTGTTTTTATTATTTACGTCCATTTTATGCAATTATGGCTAATCGGGACGGGTTATCTACAGGTTACCACCCTTTCTAGCCAATGGAGTTTATTTAATGAGTCCGTCACTAAATAAATTTCTACTGCCCAGGGAGGGATTCGAAACCGCCACTCTAAGGTCTTAAGGTCTACCATGCGAGATCAAGACCAACGTCTTAACCCGCACGGCCAACCTGAGCCCCTGAATCAGAATAATCTGTATCTCAATCAATCAAATTTTAGTAGTCCAAGAATTTAAGACGGGGGGGGGTCCACAAGAACATATTTGCTTCTATCTCGCATAACACAGGTCTCTGGAAAACAATATTTGGTATTTAAGCTTTGAATAATGTGGTTTATTATATAACAGAGTATTGTTTATGTAACACGAGTAGAAATGTGGGTTTACTGAAGGCTGAAAACTAAAAAATGCAAATATCTCCGTTAATATACAAGATAAAGAATAAATGTATGTAACAATATGTATAGTAAATGTAATTTGCAATAAGATTCATTTTATACTCTTTTTCGATCCGACCTATAGTAACGGAGATATTTCGAATTTTGAAATGTCTCCCCCTTGTCCGATTTCAGCCGTTAACGAACTACTTGATCTTTCTTTTTACATAAAACGACTAAATATGGAGTTTGGTAACGATCAAACAAAAATTGCGACCGCTAGACCGGTAACAGACAAATATATAGATAGATATATCTATATATATATATATATATATATATATATATATATATATATATATATATACACATACAGTTTTGAACAGACCACAATTTCGTCATCTACTTTGTAGGATCGATGGACATTTGAAGAAAAATTTCAAAAATTGCGTCACGAGTACGTCCTCAATAGCTGATTTCCCTTAAGGGAAATCTGCTAATACGGCCAAAAGTATTAAATATTTAAATTTAAGTGAAGAGATAATTAGGCAGTCATAAAAATTAATATTATTAGATACTGTCTGGAAAGTAAAGCAATTCCTGAATGTCCAATAAAGCAACCCTTTTTACAGGTTGGAAAAATATTCCCTCGGAAAAAAGATTTCCAGGTTACTGAGAATAACCCCCCTCCCCCCCCCCATAATAATAAATCAAATTCACAAAGAATAATAGCCACTCTACTTCTAATTTTACCTCTTGGTCTCTAATTTACTAAGGGGTTGTGTTACTTTACTGGGTGCATCCTTAACTATGCATGACCATGCTCCTTGAATTCTGCCGCATTCAATAAGAGCATTCCTCAGCACTGACTCTCTAATTGCACAGCTCTACGCACCAAGAAGACCGCTCCAGAGTTCCATGCATAACACCCTCCTAGGGAAGAAGGGTGGGTTCGAGTCAAAGAGGTACGCCAAAGACATGGAGAGATTGAAGGAAGAGGAATTACATCTATATGCGTTTCTGAGTATAAAATTCGGTCATCAGCACTCTGTAGTACTAAGAATCGTTATTGAAGATACTTAGTCTCCGGACACATTTAGCTCTGAAAAACATTTCCGGTAAAAACATTGCAAATAAGTAAGGGCATAGGATTTCTCCGTGAAAGAGAACAATTGTCATTTACATATTTATTTTACTTATCTAGTGTCCAACTTTGGCCCAAATGGAAGCATTATCATATTATTAACGTTCACCTTTCGCTACTGTGGCTATTTGAGACGGGTTATCTACTGGTTACCATCCTTTTCTAGACAGGGTGGGCGTAAGAATTCTATTTAATGAGTTCATCACTAAACAAATTTCCTATTTACCCCGGCGGAAATTGAACTCGTCACTCTAGGTTTACCATGTTAGATTCAGTGCAACCCAGCATTGTCATAGAGTTTCTTTAGAATCCTGATTATTTAAGGAGCCATTTGTAACATAATTGTATACTACTTGCAAATTCTTTATAGGAAATCAGGTAGTGAGATTGTATTCCAGGTGAGATTTTTGAGCAATTTCTCTAAATACCCACTGATACTATTAGATGACACAAAAACCTGATTGCTAATATAAGTGATCGATGAAGTCATAAAATTCAAATTTTTGCTACGGCGATCAATGATTGTCATACATTTAAATAAAGACTTTATTACCGTAGCCGAACATGAGTTCTGTTATATACTTATATCCTTTTAGAGAATTTTAATTTAATTTTAGCTTATATAACAATACTGCCCTTGTGCCAATGATCATAATCGCGGATATATTACTTATTTTGCGACCATTAATTGACACTCATATAATCTGTATAAATAAAAGTCCGTTACGCAGGGGCTACGTTAACTAAACAGATTTCCCGCCACGCATTTGTATTTACCTCAAAACGTAAAAGTTCAATGAGAACAATATTTGGTATTTAGGCTTCAAATAACGTCCTCAATAATGCAATATTTCGATCCGACGCATAGTAACGGTTATATTTGGAATTTTCAAACCCCCCCCCCCCCCCCCTAGTCCGATTTCAATCATTACCGAACTTGATCTTTTTTTTTTTTTTTTTTTTACATAAAACGATTAAATACCGAGTATGGTTACGATTAAACAGACAAATATATATATATATATATATATATATATATATATATATATGTGTGTGTGTGTGTGTGTGTGTGTGTGTGTAATAGTATAGTCATATCTGTCGGTGCATACCGTCGTCACTGGCTGATGGTCGAGTACAGTTGGCAAGCGCTTTCGACACAAAGGCACCATCTTCAAGCCGTCTAGAGTGGTACTCTAGTTTATTTATATAATTTTCTAAAAATGTTGTTCATACACTTTGTCTATTGCATTTTTTAGCAGATTTCCCTTAAGGGAAATCAGCTATTGAGGTTGTACTCATGACGGAATTTTCGACATTTTTCTTCAAATGTCCATCGATCCTACCTAGTAGATGACGAAAATGAGGTCCGTTCAAAACTGTATATATATATATATATCTATCTATATATTTGTCTGTTACCGCTCTAGCGGTCGCAATTTTTGTTTAATCCTTACCAAACTTCATATTTAAGCGTTTTATGTAAAAAGAAAGATCAAGTTCGTTAACGGCTGAAATCGGACCAGTGGAAGGGGGGGTTTAGAGGGGAGGATTTTTGAAAATTCGAAATATCTCCGTTACTATACGTCGGATCGAAAAATTATACAGAATCAATCTTATTACAAATTAAATTTACTATACATATTGTTATATACATTTATTCTCTATCTTGAATATGAACCGAGATATTTGCATTTTTCAGTTTTCACCAAACCGCCACTTCTACTCATGTTACGTAAACAATACTCTGATACATAATAAATCACATTATTGGAAGTTTAAATACCAAAAATTGTATTCAAGAGACCTTTATTATACGAGATACATGCAAATATGCACTGGTGACTCCCCCCCCCCCATCTTAAAGTTTTGGACTACTAAAATTTTATTGATTGAGATAACAATTATTCTGACTCATTATTAATTACAGTACTAGATATAGTAAATAGTTCTCAATAAAATTAATGTGTTATATTCTGATATATTTCAGTAATTGTTTTTCTTTCCGGTGTGAGGCGGGACCCGTTTGTTTACATTTCTAACCTAGCGCTTCCTGTCGGCAGGCTATTGAAATTGGATGAAACATTTCTTATATCCGTTTGTATTTATTCACGGTGTTGTGTTAGCAGTATGTATATTTATCTATTACTAAACTTCACGAGGGAAATCTGCTTAGTTTACGCAGCCCCTGCGTGACGGACTTTTTATTTTTCTTCTTCACTTTTAGCCATCATACATTAACAAAAAAGCACAATACATAATGAAATGTCTTATTCCACGCTTAAATACTAAATATTGTTTTCAACGGATCTTTACTATGTCAGGTACATAGAAATGTTATATGATGACGTCATCAATTACGATTTTACGTTCTTGACTCCAAAATGTTTATTTAATCTATTCCACATTCGATAAGTTTCATCCACCCGTAAAAGTCATATTCGTTAATGGCTGAATTCCGAGCAGGAATGAGGGGGGGGGCACGAAATATCTCAGTTCTTATGAATGGATAGAAATATGCAGAACCAATCTTGCTAAATATTTAGTTTCCTACAATTTTTTCAATATATAAAATTTTTTTTTTCTTTTCTGTAATATTAAGGGAGCTGTTAAATGTTTATGTTTTCAACCTTTACTACACCCCTAATTATTATCCTATGATTTTCATTTGAGGAATGAGCTCATAAAAAATCTCATTTCCGGGGCAAATTCCAATTTTTTTTTTGTATGGACTAATTAACACAGGAAAAATACCTAGTAGATTGTGAGATGAGATGACTAGTGTGTCATTTAAGCACATGGGAAATCTGCTTAGTTCATTCAGCCATGTATGATGGGCATTATTGTGTATATATATATATATATATACATAGACTTACAATTAAATAAAGTGAAATTTCATGACTAGTGTTACTATAAACTCTCAAATTAATGATTGATTCAAAATGAATACATGGATCAAATCATGAACTTGTCAGACTGAAAAATAGTAAAACCATTATTAAGTTCAGAGGAGGGAGTTTTGTAATATTAATTATGGAAAGGGAACCACTAACTAATCATACATCAGAGAAATGATTTCTGAGGATATGTCAAAATCTTAAGCTACCGTTGTGAAGATATTTAGCCCTGTCTTTGACTCTCAGGCTCCTGCTTAATGGGTTGGAGGAATTGTAGTTTAAAAAAAATAAATAAAAAACATATTGAGGAATAATTCTCAAAAATGAATACAAGTAATACGAAAAGAATGGGTATTATTAAATTAGTGCAATAAAGGGATTATGTGGAAGAACATTATTTGTACTTCCAAATAATTATCATTTAATAAAAAGCTAACATAATTGTAAAATTATCTTTTTTATAAAGTAAATAAAATAATAATGAGCCAATTAAAAGTGAATTCAAACATTAGCTTGAAATGATTGTGAAGTAATAGTGATCGGACTAAGTTAATACTCTAACACTAATGTTTGGGAAGATAGTATCATCATGAGAAAGGAAAAGTATAGGATAGCTGATAGTATTATCTCTCATACTATCTCCTTTCTGTATCCTGAATCACACAATTTTTCCACCAGACTGTAAACATAAGGTTGAATAAAATCAATAATTTTTGCTAAAAAAGGATTCCCCCTCCCCCCCCCCCCCCCAATAAATAGTTTTAAATTCTTTAAGACAACTATTTAACCATGACATATTGGATGAAGTGTTTATTTACCCACCTAGACATTTTTTGTTTTACTCCCACCAATGACTTTTTTGCCTCAAAAAAATATGTTGCAATTTGTAAGTCTATATGTTCAATAATACATAATATATTTCATATAATGTATATCTCAATAGAGCCCTCAAGGTGGTCTTGAGTCGTCATGTCATTGGATTTTAGAATTTCCAATTACTTTAGGCCCATGGATTCAAATAAGTCAATAATTCTGAGTTGGTATTCTGGCAGGTGGAAGTGACTTCTAATGTATGTAGGATGAAAAAATTGTTGGCTATGCTTCCACTATAATAATTTATTGAAATGGCAGGAAACCGTCAGGTTAACATCGAAAACCTTCGGGCACTGACGATGATGCATTATAATAGTGGAAGCGTAGCCAACAATTTTGTCATCCTACATACATTATAAGTCAATAATCTAATAAGGCATTTATCCCTAGCAAGAGCATCAGTTGTATCCTGGGTTGAAAAGAATGGTAACAACATAATCCAACTTGAGTAACCTTAATGCCATAAAATAATGACCTTTCTTTATGCAGGCCCGGATACCTAGAGTTTGAGTTCCACCAGTTTCTAATTGTGTTCGCTTATTTTAAAGGAATATTGAGAATACTTCTAATAGTTGTATTTTCAATTACCTAAATGTATAGTAACCATAAAAAAATGTGAGACTTTTGACTTTCAGAGCTAACATAGCTCTGATTATCTTTAACCGAATATATATCAGAATCAATGAAAGGCCTTACCCTCTACAAATAATTGAACGGGCAAGCTCTAGTGTCCAGCATCTCTGAAGAATATATATCAACATATAAATAATGTATGTCATTCAGAGGCTTTATAAGAATAACCACTGAAATATTGCCCATTGAGCACTAAAACAGGAATGTTTACATTAATCTGAGTTTTCTAGTGTTTTTTTTTGGGGGGGGGAGAGATTGTTACACATTTAATTGCTACCAACCCTATTGCACGTCAATCAAATAATACAAGTATGTATGTATGTAGCACAAAGATACCTGACACTCTCAATCAGATTATTTGTCAAAAGTCAATAATGGAAGTTATATACACATTAATGGAATTCAAGTCAAATGAATAAAAAGGATTTGAAATAAATAGAATGTTAAAAGGCCTAACAAATACACATGATAAGCTTAAATTTATTTATTAATTTGTTTTGGTGTACCACAATTTTAGCGATTCACATTTTTGCTTGTGATTATCTCTAAAAAATAAAATAGTTGGTAAAGTCACCTTATTAAATTTAAAATACCTGTAAAACAAATGTTTTAAAAGAGGTCAACAAACAAAGCAAAGAAAATACCAACATAATATAACTGGAGATTGAATGAACTACAGAATTTTACCCATGAAGTAGCATTACTGAATTAAATGGCAGCTCATTGAATATTTTAACAAACAAGCATGCACATATATACACTAAAAACTGGCAAGTGCCTAAGTCAATAGTTTAGATTTTAGTATAGGCTGGAGAAAGGTATTCTGTTTTATTTGTAAAAGAGAGAATAATCAGACTGAGACATTAAGCAGTAAAATATGGAAATATAATCAGTCGTGTCTTGGAAATATGAATTTAGCATTGGATCACCAAACCTAATGAAACAAAGTTCTAAATTTCGGACTTCTAAGTTAGGTGACTTATCAAACCAGCTTAAGTCACCTTCAGAAAAGGATAATGAAGCATATTGAGCAAATCCGAAATCACATCACCATCACAAACTGACGACATGATTGGTAGGGTAGCGTTATGTAGGTAGGCATTGTTGGCATTCAATAATTAAATAATTGATTTCTTTTTTTTAAATAGATAAAGATAGATAGAAAGGAGTAAATACTGAATAATTCCCATTAAAGTCGTTAACTGACCCTTATATATAACATGGAATTTATAAAGTTTGTGGGAACTCTACAGTGAAATATAGTTGCACACCTACTACTTATAAAACAATGATATTGAAGGTAAAATGTTATTTTAGCCTGATTCAGGAACAGACTTAAAAATCATGATGATTTGCCAGACTTATAAAAATTGGCTGATTTCTCCATAAATAATACTTCTGTCACATAAAAGGTAAGCATTTATTTGAATATCATCATCTCAAATATCATAGAATCCTTGTAAGATATCACATGAAAATAGATGTGATGAATAATTGGATACTAGACAAAACATATTTTCATCACTTGAAATACGGATGTTGCAACAGTATATATAGAACCAGCATCACCAAAAGTTATTGTTATTGATCATGTCATATACAAAAATAAAACTTTGAAAATTGTAGTGACAGGTCTTTCTTTAAGAACTTACTTTATCACAAAAAAAAAAAAAAAAACCTGTCTCACTCGATTGAGGACTTGAATCAAACATAAACCTTCACTAGTAACTGGTTGCATTTTGTATAAAACACATTTTTAATGACAGTACCATTTATGAACTTCATTATAATAAAATAATTAAAAAATAATAATTCCTTTAAAAAATAATTTCTTATTCAATTATTTATTTTATTTTTGATATCTTAGCCATATATATGAGCGTAAGTTTAAAGGTATTGCTCCAAATCCACTTGAAGAGTATTGAGTGATGCATCCATGAAAGGAAATGATATCATGCTTCACTCATTTTATGTATCCACATTATCTTTGAGTATAATAATTCACTTAAATGTCGTACACTCACATACATATTATTTACATGTATATATGTATACATCTGTGTGTAGTGAGAACTGATTGTGCAATATTTATTTAGAAATTTTCAATAATGAATTTAAATTAAAAATAAAGAGAAAAGGTCATTCAAAGTGTAGAACTTGCAAACAAATAACATGTTTATTTGTCATTTATAATACACTTTCAACAGAAAGTAGGCATTTTATGCATAAATAAAATTTAAGAAACAAGATTTATTTTCTAGTGGAAATTTACATAACAAAAACATTTGTATCAAGTTTAAATAACATATACATATAGACGCATCAAATTCCATTTGACTGGCAGTAGCGATAAAGTGATAAAATTATATTAATTTGTAGTAACTACTTTAAAACCATCACCAGTGATTCTATTGACTTCTATGCCGATAAAACTTCATATAACATTGATAAATCTATTTAAAAAAAATACATTCTTGAAAATTCATTTCCTAGCTTTGTTACAATTACTCTTTTTAATAGAAAGCAATTAATAGCTATAAAGTATAACAATAGGGAAATATTAATAGTCTCAGTAATAAATTATTTACGCGTGTATATATAAAATATATATACACTTATATATATTTATATATGCTTATGAAAACATTAATTTCAATAATTACAAAACAGCATCACTGAGGTTTGAGTTCTTTACCAATGGTATAAGAGACCATCTTGTTCCAATCTATTTTTGTACGAGTTACAGGTAATTGCCTTCGCAGAGCTTTAAATGTAGTATCGGACATTGTATGATAATTTTCAGAAATGGCTTTTTGGTACTCAGTCTCTGATTCTTCAAAAAGTTTAATTAAATCTTTACCTAGCTGTTCTTCATCACTAACTTGGAGAGACTGGTTGATTTCTTTTGAAGTGACAAGCTGGACATTCCCATCTTCATAATAATGAACTTGAATCTTCAGAACACCTTTAACATCAGCGTTTTCAGAATCAATGGTAACAAACCACTGGGATCTCCAACATCCATTCCAACAGTTCTTCGGCTGGAACAAATGTGCTTCTATACATGCAACAAGACACACCTTTCCATCTTCTTTTTTAGAAAAAACACTACCTGCTCCACTTTCAAAATGCTTTGAGATGTACAAATCTAATTCAGTTTCAAGCGCTGCTCTCCACTTTTCTGTGCCAGGTTCTGGCTCCCATGTGTCATAATTTGAGGTTTCTCTTCTAAGAGGATCATACTTGAATGATTGTTTCGTCCTTCCATCATAAAACCTGTTGGACCCTAAATCATTGTGTTCAGTAATCAAAACTGGATGATCACCATTCTTTATCTTTACTGGTGTGAGTTGATCCTTACAGTATTGCCCAAATACACCTAATGCTCCTTCTTTTAAAAGAGTATCATTACTCAATAATATCCTGGCATCATTGAACACTTCGTTAAATTCCCCGGGCGGAGAATGCAATATAAAATTGGAAACTATCCGAACTTTTTCCTGATCCGATATACTTTCTTCACCGTCTAGTGTCATTCTGCGAGGCTTGAAGGCACTCCACTATTGGCACTTAAAGTTTATTCACAAAAATAACAAACATAACCTACTTGGAGGCTGCTAAGACTACGTAGCACACCCAGCCCAAATATTTCCCTGTAGTCAGTAGTTGAGAGGAGCGCTCCTAGCAGTATTCTCCTGTACTATAAAACTCCAGCCGTGTAACCTCTGATTTAGTTTTCCTCGGTGAGTGGAGGAGATGCTAGCTGTCAATATTTTATCTCCCTCCTAATCTTACTTGTGTTTTAGTAAAATATGCAACGTTCTCCCTGACAAGAAAAGCCATTCATCATCCTTTGAAGGAAGCACTTGAACCTCAAGGAAATATTTCTGCAGCTCGTTTGGAATCGTTTAATCTTTAGTTATTTCACCTTGATTGGTTACAGCTTATTATCAAAATGCCATCTTAGTCTTGGATATTTGATGATAAGAGATAAATTCGTTAATGTTTAGGCATCCCATTTATTACCCTACCGGTGATAGTAAAGCAGATGGAGGAAAGATAATCAAAAGACATTAATTTTTCTCACGTGTATATGAGTGATGTGAAATGGTTTCTGTGATGGATAGAGTGAATTCTGCGAAACAAAACTACTCCGTTGATCGTCTAGTTCGTGTGGGATATTATGAACTTGAACAGACTATAGGTAAAGGAAACTTTGCTGTAGTCAAGCTTGCAACTCATGTAGTGACAAATACAAAGGTAATTATTTTGTTGCATTTTGTGTGCTTTTAAGTTATACTAGCAATTAAATACATATTTGAAATAGGTTTTGAGGCTTGCCTTTTAACATCCATAAACAACCTTGTCTTAAGAAATTCCAAGGATACAGTCTGATATGTTATGAGCAGTTCTCAGATCTAGGGCTATTACTATGTTGTTAGCAATTATTAAATTGATAGGAAAGAAATAATGTCTTGAGCTATTCATCTATTTTCAGTCCTGCCAAACATTAGATAACAATTTTTTTTATCCTTAGTGAACTTTATGTATAATTGGAATTCCAAGTTTTAAATTATATAGCAGTTGACAATAAATGTCTAAAAAATAATTATCAATTTCTGTGTAGTTAGATATAATTTTAACCTTTTGATTTTTACTATTCATATTGCTATGCAATTTATTCGCATCAAGTTCTTACAAAGTACTTAAATAAACCATCGTATCTTTTTCCATTCTTCAAAATTGTAGTCAATCTGTCCTTCGTATTATTTTCCCTTTGATAAAGATTTCATACAAGACCTAGGAATCAAACTGAATACACATGTATATGTTATTAAGTATATTTTTATCTAGCTTTAACTTTATTTCCTAAATGATATATTATTCTGTAAGTGTTTGTATCAAGCTATGTCTTTTTATTAATTTAGTACATTTATACACCTTAAACTGTTGTGACAATGTTGAAATGATTTTTGGAGATCTTGTTATATTCAAGTGTTCTTATTGCTACACTTCTGAGTATGTTGATGGTTAATAAGTATTTGAGTGATTGACATTTGTCTCCATATGCTTGGCCTTGAAAAATTCATTGTTCAGACAATTATTTAGTATTTCCTTGTTGCACTTCACAGAATTTTACTCCTTAAATGGTTTTTGATTTTAATTGACATTTTTACCATTTCAAATAATCATGTCAAAATGATAAGTGAATTCATTATTACTCTTTATAATCTTAAAGCAAGGGGGCTTTCAGCTACATTTTATATTATTTTCCACTGTAACCCAATGTGTCTGTTTACAATTAGTGTAGCATCTGAATGAATCAGTGGATTAGCAATATACTGTGCATCCAATTATTATAAATTAAAACTAATTAAATTTTCATTTCAATGTCAATTGCATCCAACTTTATGTAAAAAACTTTTCTATTTAATATAGTAGCACCACTTTCAACTAAAAAAAGCTATTGCTATACTCACAGTTGCTGGTCCAAAATAATTATTTTAACATGTTTAGGATGCCGGTAGTGGTATTATTTTAACAATTAATTCCTTACCAACTACAATAAAACACATATATGTTAAACATTAAGAGGAAACAATTTAAAAAAAAAATTCTGTCATCTGCAATTTTTCGTTCGACCAAATTTTGGCTTAATTAAAAATTTGTATTATTTTAATAAGATCTATTATTATGTTTAATACATTTCTTGAGTATTTCAATTATAATAGGAGATTGCCTATGAACAGTTTTACAATTATTCTTTAAACAAAAGTTCTTGTTAGCCATTGTTTCAAAATGTTCAAGTCAAAATGAAGAACTAATAAGGCAGGAAATGAAAAAACCATGTATATAGAGAAGCCTTGCATTTAGTATAATACATACTCATTATTTCGTCTTTAAAAATGTCCGAGCTTAGCTGAGCATCTCGACAAGTAATTTGTTAAAGTAGTGATTTGGACCAATGCCTGGCTTTGCTACCAAGCTGAGCCATGTATACTGTTACAATTGTGATTATTTTTGAGGGGGGGGGGTGATTTTTGAAGGGATAGATTTGTTTCTTCTTAGAAAATTTGAGAGGTGGTGTGCTGGGGACACAAAGTGTTTGAGCCTCACTCACTATCCCGAATAATATTGCTGATGATGGTGAATGATTTTTGTGGCCAAAACATTTTCATTCTGGTTGTTTTTATAGTTTTTGAAAGTTGACTGAAGAAGTAATTTTCTGGTAAACCAGTATAATTATATGTTATTCCTGGCTTGGTTAATAAATTATTGTATTGGCCACCTATCTACTCCCTAGTTGTCTCACAGTGACTATTTTCATGTTAAATTGCACAGTACACACTCACTATTTGATGGATTTCAAAAGATGCTTGAATAAAGGAGGAATGATTGGTTTTGGATAAGATTGAGCATATTTTTGATTCAAGAGACCATTACTCAATTGCAAATCATCCTACCAGAATGGTTTATTGATATTGACATATAAAGTTTAGTTTACTTCATGCAGTCATTTTCTTAATCCTAACACAATACGTACATTTGTTTTGGATAAACCTAAATTAATTACATTTGCGTAGCAATCATGGAAATAATGTTATGATGACTAACCTCATTGTTTAACTTTTCCTATCTCTCATTTTTACCCTGGAATGTTCTGCCCAAAGTTAATTTGTTTAAATTATTATTTTTTTCTTTTACTATTGTATATTTGTAACTAATAACTAGCAAGCTACTGAAGTTATTACCTACAGAAGTAGATTGAGCAGTTATCTTTTAATTAACTCCATCCATTTGTTATATTGCAGTTAACTCAACAGAATACAACTTGTAGATGAAGACAGAATTTGAATTGACATAGTCAGCTGTTAAACAAAAGTATTCTAAGTGGTTTGTGGAATCAAAAACCATATATTATTTGTTTATTATTATTTATGTCCACTTTATGCTACTAAGGCTAATCTGGACGGATTATCTAAAGGTTACCACCCTTTTCTCGTCAGGGTGGGCCTAAGGAGTTTATTTAATGAGTCCATCACTAAATAAATTTCTACTGGGCAGGGCAGGAATTGAACCCGCCACTCTAGGTCTACCACGTGAGATTAAGACGAACGCCTTAACTTGCACGGCCAAGCTGAGCCCCCTCCCCCCAAAAAACCATATATAAAGTAATATAATTAAACTACATTCAAAATTAAATACTAGTGGAATATTGGATATAAGTAGTCAATTATCATAATGGCTAAAGTATAACGAACTTATTAACAACTATTGTGATAGTTTAATATGATTCTTTTGTTTTTCTGCATTGTCCCCTTTCAGAACATACTAGAAAGTTTTTCTTTTTTAAAAAAAAATCCTGGTGTTTCTTTGGATCTGTCAAGAATCACTTTTTATTAATACACAATTATCAAGAAATCTATTTATTGGAACCATATCAACCTTATTCAGTCTCGTGTAGAGCCACAAAATCTAAATTAGATTGGACTAGTGCAAGCCTCAATGTTTCTTTCTCTCACAGTCGCAAATGCTTTGCATGTTCTCATATTCTCCATTCAATTTTCTTTTGTTCTTTATAATTGAGCCCTTATCAAGGTTTGTCTTCCATGCTCTCACTGTATACATCAACAGATTTTTTTAACTCTTCTTTTTTGAATATATTTGGCATTGAAAGAGAATGTGGTTCTCGTAACACTTAAGTTTAGAGCACCACACCTCTGGGTGGAACTTCTTATGGCAGACAGAAGATATTTTGGCTTTGTTCAGGCTCCTAAATTAGGAATCAACGAAATATTGTATTATTAAAAGGTGGTAGATGTAATTTATCCTTTATGTTAAATATGAAACTTATATTGTAATACAGGGAAAACTACCCAACCTTTTTTTAACTTACCTTCTTTTCCTTTTAACTTTTACTGGTGGATTTGCTCTGTTTCTGCCTCAGACAAGATAGATAATGCTTTCCTCTCCCTATCAGGAGACATTTTTATATTTGTGCTTTGTTAATTCTAAAAATGATTAATATTATTTTACTTAGGGCTAGATTAAATCGAAGGATCTAATGCATATGTAGGCAACAATCACATGATGATATATATAAACTATAATAATAATATAATACCACTCTAGGGATCACGAGTTTTCTTTGATTGTTAACAAACTTGATATTTAAATGCTTTATGTAAAACTAAAGAGATCAGGTTCATTAATGGCTGAAATCTGTAGAAGGGGGGTTTAGAGGAAAATGCAAAATATTTCTGTTATTATATGTCAGATAGAAAAACTATAGATCATGATGCAAGTGTTATATTCTACAAATATTGCCATCTATTTTTTTTCTATGTTCAATATTAACAGAGTTATTTGCCTTTTTGTAGTATTCAGTCTTCAGTAAACCCCTACTCCTACTCATGTCATATTTACAGTAAAATATTATATCAAACCATTTTATTCAATACTTAAATACTAAATATTGTTTACATTGAACTTTTACTGTGTGAGATAAGTGTAGATATTTTCAGTGTGACCTCATCATGTCCTAAACTACATGATTTTTATTTAATCTACACCACACTCAATATTTTACCATTTCATGGAAAACTAAAGGTTGTATTGCATTAACTAATGGTAATAACGAATTAACTAATCTTAGGGAGGAGGATTAATTGGAAATATGAAATAACTCACTATGAGTTGGATAAAAAAAAATTATATAACCAATGTTGTTAGAATTTTAATTGTCTACAACTGCTGTTTCCTCCAGAGATGCTGGGCAGTAGAGGAACCAATTAGTCAGGATCAATGAAAAGCCTTGTCCTTTATCATAGGATGTCCTGAACCAGAGCAATTTGTGGCAGTCCCCTGGCTGCTTTGCTAAAGGCTACACAACTCTAATGAGGTACTGATGATGTAGCTTGGCCTCTGAAAGTGCCCTCTGCATATTAAAGTATACTCGTAGAGGACAAGATTTTTATTGAATGTGATTAATTGGTTCCTCTACTGTCCAGCATCTCAGGAGGAAACAACAGTTGTAGAAAATTAAACTTCTAAAAACAGAGTTTTATACATGTTTTCTATGACTTGAATATTAATGGAGCTATTTGTATTTTTTTTTCTTTTTTCAACCTTCTGTAAACCCCTAATTCTTTCATACAATTTTTACTTGAAGTACCTCAGTCATTAAACATCTTAAGCCCAACTAACATTTTATGATTTAAAAATTAAATGTCGTTACCTGCCTTCTATCTGGTTCCTCTAAGACCTACTTACATTGTGAGGCAATTAAACCTAAATAAAGAAGTAACAATCTTTTTTCTGTAGTGCCAAAAAAATGGGGCAGGGAATGCTACCAGCTGATTTGAAAGTAGTATTAGCCAATATCAATAAAAGAGGTATGAAGTTTGTTTTAAGAGAAGCCTCTCTCCTAACATGCACTCACTATCAGAAGAGATAGATGTTTAGGGACATAGTTGGATAAAAAGAATTGAAGAAGTGGGGTATTACTTATGGCTGAAAACGATGAAGAAAAAAAATGATTCCTTTAATTTTCGAGCTCCAAAGAAAAATGTATAGATAAAAAATTGTAGAACATATTAATGAAATTTGTTTTGTAATATTTTCTATCCGTCTCATAACGGAGGTATTTTGATTCTACCGCTTCTCCCTTTCCCTTCATTCCACCTGGTCGGATTTCACCCATGAGCTGGGCCAATCTAATAGCTTATTGTTAATCTGACATGAGTAGGAGTTTACTGAAGGCCGAATACTAAAAAATGAAAATATCTCCATTAATAATCAAGATCACGAAAAAAATGAATATAACAACATTTAATTTACAATAAGATTTGCTCTATACAGTTTTTCCATCCGATGTATAATAACAGAGAAAATTAAGAATTTTCGAAATCTCCCCCCCCCCTCCCTGTCCGATTTCAGCCGTTAACGAACATGAACTTTATTTTTTATATAAAGGCTTAAATATCCAATTTGGTAACGATGAAACAAAAATTACGACCTCTAGAGCGTTAAGAGACACACATACGAAAATTTTAAACAGGCCTCATTTTTGTCATCTCCGAGGCAGGATCGATGGACGTTTGAGACAATTTTTCTAAAATGAGTTTGATCTTAATAGCTATTTCCCTCTAGGGAAATCTGCTAAAAGATTGGTGGGGGATCAAACGATCCTCATTAATGACGTACTAGGTAGGATTGGTCGGCATTGAGGAGAATTATCAAATATCACTGATTTGTATAAGGGAATCCACCCTCTAGGACCCCCTAACATTAAATACTTTACTTCAACCTGATAATAATGATGCCAAACTTGAGTGTACGTAGTGTTTTTTTATGTATAAAATAGTTAACCTAATTGTAGGTCTTAGAAGAGATTAATGTTTTATTACAAAAGCAATTATTTGTTGAAAAATCTTCAATAAGATAACATAAAGTTGTTTACTTCGTTATTTAGATTAACTTTTTTATACATTTCTCCAGTAACAATGTTTGGAGCAAGTAATTTGCGTAGAAATATTGATATGCTCAACAATTCATTCCAATTTGAACTATGAGGTACCTCACCTGGGAAAATTAATTCAAATCTATGTTAGTATTTTGTCCTTAATAACTGAAATCTATGCATAATGCACAGGAGACGGGAAATATGAAATTTGGAGGACAATGAAGACTTACTTAAAAAATTAATTTTATTACATATTAACAAATGCCAACAAAGGGTATTAACCCTAAACACTGGGGGGGGGGTAAATGTCAAATAATTGTGCAAAGTAAAGCCTTGCTAAAAAAATACCATCACCATTCAGTCTCAAATCAATTCCCGGGCGAAGCCGGGTAACTCAGCTAGTATATATATAAAATTGTAACCTCTGTCTGTACATTGATTTTTTTCACGATAACTTTTCGATTCACATGTCATAGACACCATAACTGCATTTTATTTCTATCGTGTCTGTTTGTTTGTTACCTTTTTACGCATAAACGGCTGAACCGAATTTTATGAAACTTGGTATGTATACTACTACTAACCCAACTTAGACTTTAGGCTATGTTAATATTCTCTGAGACGAACTGGAGTGGGGGTTATAAGGGAGGTCTGAAATTAAAAATAGCAATATTTCGTTTCCAAATGCATTTTCGGCAATTATGCACATAACAAAAGTTGTTTATTTTGTTATTTAGAGTAACTTTTGTTATATACACTTTTGTCGTATACCTAAGTATAAATGAGTTATAGGTTAAAAACTACTTATAGCACTAACGCCTTCCTTATAATAAGTCATACTAACATTTCTAGGGACGGGCAGGAGTGGGGGTTATAAGGGAGGCCTGAAATTAAATATAGTGATATTTCGTTTCCTATTGGGGTTTCGGCAAATATGCACATAAAAAAAGTTGTTTATTTTGTTATTCAGAGAAACTTTTGTTATATACACTATCGTCGTATACCGAAGTATAAAGGCGTTTATACGCTAAAAATTATAGCGGGAGTCAACAATTTTATTTGACACAAAAAACTCAACCGAACTAAACCAAACTCGGTATGTGAATTAGCACTAACGCCTTCCTTATAATAAGCCATACTAACATTTCTAGGGACGGGCAGGAGTGGGGGTTATAAGGGAGGCCTGAAATTAAAAATAGTGATATTTCGTTTCCTATTGGGGTTTCAGCAAATATGCACATAATAAAAGTTGTTTATTTTGTTATTTAGAGAAATTTGCTCAACAATTCTTTTCAATATGAACTACCAGGTACCTCACCTGGAAAAATTAATTCTAATTATAATATATTACAATATTATAATATTTTGTCCTTAATAATTTAAATTATGCATAATGCACAGGAAACGGGAAATATGACAATATGGAGGACAGTGAAGTCTTACATAAAAAATTATATTTATTATTAACAAATCCACCGAAACGACGGGTATTAACCCGAAACACTGGGAAGGTTAAATGTCAAAATATTGTGCAAAGTAAAGCCTTGCCAAAAAATACCATCACCATCCAGCCACAAATGAATTCCCGGGTGAAGCCGGGTATCTGAGCTAGTAAATAATAAAATTAATAGCTCCATCCTGGCTAGAAAAGAGTGGTAACATGTAAATAACCCGTCCCAATTAGCCTTAGTTGTAAAACGTTAATATATAATTTAATTTATTATACTCATATTTCGTCTGTCAACGAGGTGATGTAATGAATGACCAGGAACCTACATATCACTTTTTCAGAGTAAACTGTCCTCTTAGACGAACTACAGATATAATGTATCACGATATAAATTTTCCGGTTTCAGCTATTAACGACTATTATCTTTAGTGTTGAATGAAATCGTTAAATATCGATTATCGTAAAGATCAAAAACATTTTGGAGGTAAGAATTAAACTCTTAATTCATGACGTCATCCCGCAACGTATTTGCATGTATCTCATCTCTAGTAAAGATTTGTTGAAAACACAATTTCGTGTTTAAGCTTAGATTAAGGCGTTTCATGATATATTCGCTTATTGTTAAAGTGCGATGACTAAAAATGGCGTTTACTGAAGGCTGAAAATCAAAAAAATGCAGTTTGTAGAATAATAATTATAGGATATTGAATTTACTGCAAGGTTATATACGATTTTTCGATTCGGCTCATGGTAACTATGTATTTTCGATTCCTCCCGCCCACTCCCTGGTTGATTTCAGCAGTTAAAAAACTTGATCTTTAGTTTTACTTGAAACGATTATACATTGAGTTTGGTTACGAACGAACAAAAATTGTAACAGCTAGAGCGGTTTACAGAAATGTATATACAACTCGTGTGTTTATATATATATTATTGAAATTTTGAGTGGACGATGAGATATTATCTGCTAAAATAAGGTTTGACATTTTCATACGTTTTATCACGGATTTAATAAGGTGTCGGTGCTGAAGAGCATGAGACGACTGGGGTGTTAGACTGGAGGTCACGTGAATGACGTAACTCACGTGTAAACGGCCTTGATGCACGTGGGACAAATCCCAGGCACCTGACCGTGCCCCAACTTCCAGAGGCCATATTATATTTCCTTTCGTGGTTAATTTATTCCAACCAATTAATATTTAAATTATAAATTTGTTAAAAATGATTGAAATATCAATAAAGCTCTTGTTTGATGTCATTCGATCCTCGTTGAACTGTTATAGCTCATTACCTTCAGGAATAATTAGCTGCCGAAGTTTTATACACTTAAATAGCTATGCCAATTTGATGGGACAGAGAAAATATCACTTTCATGGGCTTTTTTTCTTTTGGAAAAATATACTTACTTTTGATTATAAAAATTCAAAATCATGTTTTTCTAAGAATATTGAAAACGCCATAAGCATTGATACAATTTATATTTATATATTTATCAAAAATAAATAGTTGTAAAAATGTAAAGGAAGTCTGTTATATACGAATGGACGGATAATGCCAAAACTATAATGGGGGTTCTTCGTTGTGGCCCTGATAGCAGGGAACTTATAAATCATTATATATATATATATATATTTATATATATATATATATATATATATATATATATATATATATATATATATATATATAATAGCTCAGATACCCGGCTTCGCTCGGGAATTCATTTGAGGCTGAATGGTGGTGGTATATTTTTGGCAAGGCTTTACTTTGCACAATATTTTGACATTTACCCGTCCCAGTATTTAGGGTTAACACCCGTCGTTTCTGTGGATTTGTTAATAATAAAATTATTTTTTTATGTAAGACTTCACTGTCCTGCATATTGTCATATTTCCCGTTTCCTGTGCATTGTGCATAGATTTGAATTATTAATGAGAAAATATTGATTTGAATCAATTTTTTCATTTGATGTACCTGGTAGTTCATATAGGAAAGAAGTGTTGAGCAAATTTCTCTACATAACAAAATAAACAACTTTTGTTATGTGCATATTTGCTGAAACCCCAATAGGAAATCACTATTTTTAATTTCCGGCCTCCCTTATAACCCCCACTCCTGCCCGTCCCAAGAAATAGTATGGCTTATTATAAGGAAGGCGTTAGTGCTAATACACATACTGAGTGTTTTATTTAGTTCGGTTGAGTCTTTTGTGCCAAATACAATTGTTGACTCCCGCTACAATTTTTAGCGTATAACTCCTTTATACTTCGGTATACGACGATAGTGTTTATAAAAAAAGTTTCTCTAAATAACAAAATAAACTACTTTTGTTATGTGCATATTTGCCGAAAATGCAATAGGAAACGAAATATCACTATTATCAATTTCAGGCCTTCCTTATAACCCCCACTCCTGCCCGTCCCTAGAAATGTTAGTATGGCTTATTATAAGGAAGGCGTTAGTGCTAATTCACATACCGAGTTTGGTTTAGTTCGGTTGAGTCTTTTGTGCCAAATAAAATTGTGGACTCCCGCTATAGTTTTTAGCGTATAACTCTTTTATACTTCCGTATACGGCAAAAGTGCATATAACAAAAGTTACCCTAAATTACAAAATAAACAACTTTTGTTATGTGCATATTTGCTGAAAAAGCAATAGGAAACGAAATATCGCTATTTTTAATTTCAGGCCTCCCTTATAACCCCCACTCCTGTTTGTCTTAGAGAATATTAATATAGCCTAAAGTCTAAGTTGGGCTAGTAGTAATATACATACCAAGTTTCATAAAATTCGGTTCAGCCGTTTATGCGTGAAAAGGTAAACAAACAAACAAACACTCGAAAGAAACAAAATGCAGTTATGGTGTCTATGACATGTGAAACGAAAAGTTATCGAGAAATTTCGCGAAAAAAATCAATGTACAGACAGAGGTTACAATTTTCTATATATATACTAAATATTCAAGTATAATACTAACTGCTGAGAAGGGAAAAGTAAAAGTATTGTACATAGTAAAGCCTGGCCAAAAGAAAAAAAAAAAAGAAAAATTACCATTATTCCTCTAACTAATAATTTCCCGAGTAATGCCAGAGGTACTAGGGTGAATCAAATATAAACGAGACTTTTCGTCTTTCGGGCACAGTAGTGGTGGGAGAACGTTCCCGCCTTTTTTGTTGTTGGGTAGGTTAGTCAGGAGTAGGGGAAGCACGTGATCTCGCCACCTCGATCGTCTCGTTGTCCACCGTGACGATGTCGGAGGAAGAGGTACCCCCGTCGACTGCGCAACGTGTCGTAATTAAGTATCTCGCCGCAGAAGGCGTAAAACCGGCCGAAATCTTGAGGAGATTAACTGCACAGTTCGGGGAAAAGACACTTCCGCGAGCCAGAACTTGGGTGCACCACTACACCCCAGAGCCTAAACAAGCGAGTATGGAGTGGAGAAAACAAGGAGAACCTGGACCAGTGAAAGCCAAGTCACGATTGTCAGCAAGCAAGGTTTTGGCTACCGTTTTTTTTGACCAGCGTGGTTTGCTGTACCTCAATTTTTTGCATGAGCGCAGGATAATTAATGCAGCCTACTACTGCGACATTTTCAGTGACGTCCGACTTGCATATCGCCGCAAAAGACGAGACGTACCGATCAGAGAAGTGGTTCTTCTCCATGACAATGCTCGCCCCCATACAGCAGCCATGACTAGGGAAAAATTGGAGCAACTGGGGTGGGAGACACTGGAACACCCTCCTTACAGTCCAGACCTGTCACCCTGTGACTTTCATGTGTTTGGCCCTCTCAAGGAAGCTTTAGGAGGCCAAAGATTCGACAGTGATGGTGAGGTTGAAGCCTATTGCGCAATTGGCTGCAGACACGACCTGCATCTTTCTACATGGAAGGAATTGGAAAGCTACATATCCTCTGGGAAAAATGTGTTTCCAAGTCAGGGGATTATGTAGAAAAATAAGCTATATTATTTTTTGCGTTTAAAATTAAAATAAATTTAAAAAAAAAAAAGTCTCGTTTATATTTGATTCACCCACTACCTGAACTGTCGGTAGGTGCCGTCATTACTGGCTGAACTTGGAATACACGTGACAATCCCTTTCTGTACGATGGTACCATCCTCAAGCCCATCGATAGTTGTAGTACAAGTAGTGTGAAACTAACGACTTGAAGATGGTCCCATCTCTCCGAAAGCGCTTGCCTCGTTTACTCAACATTAAGTCACTAATGACGGCATCTACTGACAGATATGACAATATTATTAAATATATGGGTGGATCCAACCTACTACGTGATAGGCTAGTAACGGTTTTATTTGTGATATTAAGTTTTACCTCTCTAAACCTCTCTCTCCTCCCCCCCCCCTTGTCTGAGTTCAACGAGAATAAGGAACTCCATACATAATGGTTTAACTTAATAGTTTTACAACTATTATATATTTATATATATATACACACATACTCACAAAGTGTGAAAGAGAAAGAACATTTTAAAGGACCTCATTTTGTCTCAACTTAATGGACACGGTACATTCACGAGTACATACTCATTATCTGATTTTAATTTTTAATTTAAGTCAGCTAATAAAATGATCGGACATACTATAAAAATATTCTATTAAACAATGTTTAGAGTTCCTTCCTTTTTGCTGAGTTTTCCTATCTACAATGAAGTAGCATCTACATATAATAAAGTCAATTGATTCATTAGCTTGCTTTCATGACTCATTGATAAGACTTTTATCTTGAATGATTCGTTTCCTATTATGAAGACTTCCAATGAATCTATACTGATTTGCAACCATCGCAAGAACTATTACGACAATAGACCATCCATCATAGCTCAACTATCTATTTGACCCTCCCCTGACTAAAAACCTCTTGTTTGTAATATAGTAGTTTGCTCTGATTTTTTTTTCACTCATCAAAATTCTAAGATAACAAAAATTTCGTCTCTGTCTAGTACTGTGTTACTAATATATTTTTTTTTACTTTTAAGTGGCTTCAGCTATATTAACTGTAATTATTTGGTGACCTGATGGCTTCGAATACAATTATTGGTGGTTCCTTGTTGCAAAGATCTCTCAAATTTAGGTCATATTCTCTCTCTGTTTGACGCAGTGCCACTCTTTCTATTGCTGCGTTCTTGTGAAATTTCCTCGATAAATTACGGGTCGTCATTAGGCATTTACAAGTTCATTAGGTTGTTGGCTATATCAAAAAAATATGTAAGAATATGGTGCATTGGTGGCTTCTAGCAGATTTCACGATATCTGCAATTTGAAGCTTTGGTGTCTGTTTGTTACCTTTTCACGCATAAACGGCTGTACCGAATTTTATGAAACTTGGTATGTATAATACTTCAAACCCATCTTAGACTTCAGGCTATATTAGTATTCTCTGAGACGAACAGGAGTGGGGGTTATAATTGAGGCCTGAAATTAAAAATAGCTATATTTCGTTTCCTATTGGGTTTTGGCAAATAGCTATAAAACAAAAGTTGTTTATTTTGTTATTTAGAGTAACTTTTGTTATATACACTTTTGTCGTATACCGAAGTATAAATGAGTTATACGCTAAAAACTATAGCGGGAGTCAACAATTTTATTGGGATCATACGACTCTGCCAAACTAAAGAATACTCGGTATGTGTATTAGCACAACTCCTTCATGATAATAAGCTGTACCAACATTTCTAGGGACGAGCAGGAGTGGGGGTTGAAAGGGAGGCCTGAAATTAAAAATAGCGATATTTCGTTTCCTATTTGTTTTTCGGCAAATGTGCACATGACAAAAGTTGTTTACTTTGTCATTTAAAGTAACTTTTGTTTTATACATTTTTTCATATATGTATGAAACAAGTAATTTGGGTAGAAATATTGATATGCTCAACAATTGTTCCAATTTGAACTACCATGTAACTCACCTGGAAAATTAATTCAAATCTATTTTAATATTTTATCCTTAATAATTCAAATCTATGTTATTTTTTAACGGCAGTAACAGATTGCACCAAGTAAAGTATACTGCCCCCCCCCTTCTCTTCTTCTTCCAAACACTAATTCATGAGAGAAGCGAGTTTGCCCTTAAGTTTATTTAATACTTTATTTAATTAAAACGTGAAAAATATTTGAACAAGCAGTTTTAGTATTGTGACGATAATGTAATCAGATTTGTTAATATAATTTAATGTATTACAGGATTGAGATCCTAAATGAGTAGTAGGTTGGTACATGTTACTTCATGCTTAACCTTTTTGCAATGTAGTGTTATGATTTCCCTAACCATAACACTATATGTCTTATACCACTTGATTTCAATAGACATTTACAACAAACTTTAATCCTCACCTACCCCACTCATTTCTCTACGTTTTATACCTCTGTATAACACATTTTTAAACTTGTGTCTTAGACTTCCATCACCCTCATGCCAGGATTTATCTCAAAATTTATAGTTTCACATAGCTTTATTTTAACATTTGCTTAATTTTATTTCCATATATTTTATACTATGTTTTAATCATTTAATCATTCTAATAAATGATACTGAGCGACATCGCCTAGTTAAATAAATAAGAAATTATGATTTCCCTTAAGGGAATCTGCTAAAATTTTGAACGGACCTTATTTTCGTCATCTACTAGGTTGGATCGATGGACATTTGAGGACATTTTTCCTTAAGGGAAAACTGCTAAAATACTCATTCAATAAGTGAAATCGCGTGGGAATGGGAAACCACTTTTATACGAGTACATGATTTTCTAAGCGGATGCAGTGAACTACACTTGAGAAACAGCCGTAATAGTTTCAATTCCGCCAATGGCAGAATTAGTGAGCTAAGAATAAAAGATAGATTGTTTAAAAAATCTTTTTATAAATTTACCTACCATATGTGCACCTACGAGGAGGAAATTAAACATTACATTACTATAATTACAATATCTGCAGCATGCCTCAGTATAAGACATTGATAAAAATTTCCGAAAATCTTGCCATGATTTCCCTTACGGGAAATCTGATAAAAGTGTTCTTAATTTTTATCATCATTAAAATCAAATATTAAATTGGTTTTATAAATTAAAGGTTTTGAAATATTTTTTTTCATAAGTCATTTTATAATAGTGTGAATATTTTCTTTTATTTCCCATATGCATACGATTCTTAAGTCATAGTTATGCCTTATCGAAGTCAATGTATTAGTGTTATATCATTAAGTGCATGATTATTATTTATTATCGTCCACTTTTTGCTACTATGACTAATTGAGAGGGGTTATCTACAGGTTACCTTTTCTAGCCAGTGGACTAAGTAGTTTATTTAATGAGACTTTCACTAAATAAATTCCTATTACTCAGGTGGGAACCACCCTTAGGTTTGCCATGTGAAGTTAAAGGCAACGTTTTACCTCACATACCTAATTATTACCACCCCTGGCGTGATTAGTCTAAATTTTTGTATCTCTTACATTTTCTATATTTTTATAATTGTTTTACTTTTTTCTGGGATAATTACACTAAGTCATATATAAAACAATGGAGATTGCAAAGTGAGTACGATTTGAGGATTTTTTTTAAAAGGTTTAGATATTTTAAATTACGTCAATCCTCGCCTGATGTAACTTTTTCCATGTCGAGTTTAAGGATGAGCGATTGGCTTTACAGCCACATTTTATTAAGCTTATTTTCCCTTAAATGACAACTATTATACTCTGTTCAGAAATATTTATTATTCCCTTGATTAGTATTGAATTTACTTGGATTAGAGTTATCAGATATGGTCACGACCTATTCAGGGTTGAGCCATTATCTCGTGTTTGAGCCAGATAAATATTTTTCATAGAATTTCTTAGTTTGCTACTTTAAGCCGTAAATTTAGACAATTAAGAAATTGCCTTATCCATAGATACGGCCTCAAGTCAAGGTAGTTGAGCTTTCTTGGGGAAAAATAATTTCAAAAATAATTCATCGTCAAACGATTCCGTGGGTTGGAGAGTATTAGTCTAGATTTCTTCGTCGTTCTTAGCTGTATTTGTAGTCGTTTTCCTTTGTCGAATAATTGCTTTCGGTTAAAATTGAATCACATTCAAATGTGGGTTTTGATTAGAATTTCAACTTCCAATAGCAAATATTAGATACCAGTGCAGGTGCTTTGAACAGAAAATTTTACTTTTAAAAAATTAAATCGTAAAGTCCTTCTCACGGATGGTACGTAAGCTAAGCATATTGACTTCTTTTAATTTTTAAATTAAATTAAACTCTTATTTTACGTTTACATGTAAAGGCTAAGAAGAAATGCAGTTCCACCATCAGTAGTACGACACGTAGATACCGTCTAATCATAAATCAGTTTTGCCCTTAGTAAAAGCTAAATATTAATCGTTCACTAGCTATTTTTGAGCCAAATATTTCATATAGTCTTCCTATTTTCCTCCTGCCACATACGTGGCATGTGACCGGCCAATGGTAGGGGAGTCTATGAAATAGTTCAAGAACGAAGAGTACTTCTTAAGAGTGAAGATTTGAAAGACACAAGAGGTGCTAATATGGTCTCGGAAGGGCAATATAAAATAAAAAGATTTTCAAGAGAAGAAGAATTTTATTTATTTACTCACCCTGCGAAAAAAATAAGGAGGTACTACATATTAAAAATGCGTGTCATTATAAGGTATACATGCACTCATTTCATATCAATTATTGTGAAACTGGCATGCTACTTTCAAAATGTAATCATTTTATTTGAAGTACAGCAAACACGTTTATAAATTTATTTTATTATAAGTACAAGGATGTTCTGTGGATGAGATTTTTGATAAATTTACAATAGACTTAGTCACGTGAGCTTTTATTATTTTTACATTATTAATATTTTAATATTGTCTGATGCATGATTTCGTTGCAAAATTTTTAGGGCGCTTGGTATTGGAGTGCAGTCAGCTTAATTTATTAAACTAAGTGCATAACCTATTAATTAAAGTATTAATATTTGAGCGATTACTTGAATTCAAATATTAGCTAATAGTATATTTTTAAAATAATAAAATCAGACAAAACTTAGTGTTTCATTTATGTACAATAGATTATTTATTATTATTAGAGCGGAGGAAAACCGAAACTTCGTAGAATTTGTTATTATTAAACAGATCAGAAAATTGTATTTAATTAATCGTATAGCAAACTATATATAAATTGTCTGTACGTTGGTTCCCCCCCCCTCAAAATTTCACGATACCTTTTCGTTTCACGTGGAATTGAAACATCAACAGTTTTTGGCTTCGGTGCCTGTTTGTTACCTTTTCACGCCCAGATTACTGAACCGAATTTATGAAATTTTGTTCGCATATTTCTACTAAACTTAAACTTTAGGCTGTACTAAAATTCTTAGAGACGAACAGGAGTGGGGGTTACAAGGGAAGGCTGAAATTAAAAATAGCGATATTTCGTTTCCCATTGGTTTTTGCATTTTTATTAAGCGTGTTCGGATAACGGACGGGATGAGATCGGTTAACTTCGGTTCTAGTAGTGAGTTTCCGCCAAAAGAAATTTCTCTTCAAATTGTAATTTCTCTATTGTAAAACATCACGTGAGAAATCTGCCTAGTTTACGCAGCCCCTGCATGACGGACATTATTTTATTTTCATTAACGTCCACTTTTTGCTACTAAGGCTAATTGGGACATGTTATCTACAGGTTTCTAACCAGGGTGGGACTAAGAATGTTATTTAATGAGTTCTAAATATATTCCTATTGCCCAGGCGGGAATTGAACTCGCCACTCTAGATTTACCATTATTAAATGTATGTAATACTTTATTTAATGTGACAATTATTTCAACAAGTACTTTTACGATGAAGATAATGTAATCGGATTTGTTAATATAATTTAATATAAACAGAATTGAGATTCTAAATGATTGGTAGGTTTGCAAAACTGATCCTAAGAGGTGTGAGGTGTGATTCTTCCGTTGTCCTATCAGTTCTCCTGCTTCCCTGCCGACCTCATAGATCTTTGTTTATGTTACTTGATACTTTTAACAATATTTTATTATACTCATGAATGTGAATTAGTTGCATTATCATATATAAATAATTTAAAATGATGAAGGCAGGTGGAGTTAAATTGATGGGGAGGCGTTCGATGTCATTTCTGCTACTTATTAACACTACTCCATTAATATATTATTCTTCACTGTTCATTCTTTGTACCATTGTGAATGTAAATTTTACTTTCCAGACTTACAAAAGCGTATTTTTAATAATGGTTATTATGTACTAGCTGCCGTAGTTGTGCTTTCGACCGGTTTCGGGAAACTGAATTCAATCCATGGTTGTGAATTATATAGTCTATGATGTTTTGAAGAAAGATACATACACCGGAGACGGGCAATATAAAAATATTGTGGATAGTGGAATCCTTACATAACAATATCCCTTAGCTAGTTTTCTATGTATCCTATTCTTATGTTTGTTCTGTATCTTCAACATTAGCAGAGATATTTACATTTTCTAGTATTCAGTCTCAGCAAATCCCCGAATCACTATTCAGTCCCGTTACCGAATCACTAAGCATCTCATATCCAGATATTTTCATACCTGGTTACCTAGGCTTCTTGTTACGGAAGAAATAGAGAAAAGATGGCGACTTGAGATCATCACGGCGTCATATACCAGGTTCTTGGAAATCTGCTTATTTGACCTAGCCGTCAGACGGACAAACTTATATTATTTCGAAATTAATCATGCATGTTAGGTTGATTAATGAAAATCATTTCTTATGGAAGTAAGTAAAGATTTATGTACTCTGGTGATGTAAAGGTACGTGTCGGTTAGCAATGAGTGGAGTTTGTTATCTGAATTTGACTCACATTTGTATTGTGTTGCTGTAGAATATGTTCATATATATTGCACTGTGTATGAGGGGGGGGGGTTTCCAGAAATAGCTACTCCCCCCGTTATTGAATTTTCGCTCCATTCCAGGCACTCTTTGTCAATGGAACATCCTGTTCATTGAGTACATTCATTCATCTCTCTGATCCTCCCTCCCTATCATCTTTCTCCATCGTTCTTCTATACTCATTTTCTGTTTCAGTTATATTTGCTTTTCACACTACCTTATTGTTGAATCTAACGTAAACTACTGCCATAATGTTTCAATTTTGTCGGTATAATCCAGTCCTACTGTTTAATGAATGAATTGTAGAAAGATCACTTTGTTCACGCTGCTCGATTTTTAGTTTCCACTGGAATACGCCAAAACTATGACTGAAAACTTATTACAGTGATGAAAATCGATTTAACTGGAGATTTAATGATTTTCAATAGACAGCTTTTCGTTTGCTTTTGCAGAAGATGGACAGAGTGGCTACCTGGCCTTTAGGTCTTAACTGCCACTCACCTCTGCAATCCCACCAGCAGCTTATATAGGCGAAGACATAAATCAAATCACCTGACCTCTCCCAGTATTTCGGGCAACTATCTCATCCTAGGTTAATATCATCACATGTGAATTACGAAGCACCTTCCAAATCACTTCTGATACTTTCGCTCCGCGAGTTCAAAGAGGACCACAACGACCGTGACTAGAAGGTTGCGCAAGCGTATCCGGCGACCACCGGTCAGTGTCTAAACTCATTGACTGTCAGCAGTGGCCAATCCCACCGGCACCATTTCGGTCTAAACCTCAAAGCCTCTAATGATGTTGGGTTCGGGACAGCACTACCGGCAAAGGACCTACTTCCAACAAAGCAGATAATTGCCTTTGATACCAGTACTTCCTCTCTTCTTGTATACCGAGTGTGATCTACTTTGGCGTGGCACATGACTGTCTACCCAGATCAGATCCACTCTGCCTTCGTAGCCTGTATAGCCCGTGGTGTTCGCACAGTGGGTATAAATAAGCCATGTGTAACCCGATCCCTCGAGCAGCAGCGGAAATGGTAGGTACGTGAATTGATTGGAACTTGCTCATGAGATTTACAAGCCAGCTGTATTTTGTCAGTGCATATTACACAGCAGCATCTTCACCTATGGAGGTATAACCCCTCGTTAACCTCTTCCAATGCAAACCTCCTACTAACCGGGTATAGTTCAATAAAGGATATTGATAGGAGATTTTAAATTGCCGACAAATTTGAAGTCTAAATAAATTTGTGACTTTACCTCACCTCTCTTAATACTTTTAGTTTAATTCTTGCTCTTGAACTATAAAGTACAAACATTACAAATAAACGTTTTCAAACATACACAGAAATGACGTATTGAGGAAGTAAAATTATTTTTAAATTACAATAACTATCTTTAAAAATTTGCGGAAGCATTATATTTTTTTGAGGAGAAATGAATATTTATCCTAATTAGGAAATATTCCTTTCCTATTTTATATAGAATTCTTTTATTTTGTATTTATATAATTAAATTATAATTATGAAATTAGATAAGCCGAATTCTTAGTTAATCTCTAAATTATTTGTTTTCTTCTTTTAACACATATATTTTATTTTAAACTTTTTTTCTTTTTTGCTCGTTTAAACTCGTGTCACAAGTACCTGTTGTGTACGTTTATATGAATAGCGCTCGCATACATGTACACACACACGCACACACATTCATACGCGCGTGTGTGTGTGTATATGTGTATATATATATATATATATATATATATATATATATATATATATATATATATAGAGAGAGAGAGAGTGAGAGAGAGATTCCTTAGATGGTGGACATACGAAGGAAAAAAAAAGATTTAATACTTAATAAGTTATTTTTAATGACTAAATTTGATAAAGTTATCTCTCGCTATTATGATAAATGACGGTATTCCTAAGATAAACAATCTCTAACCTCTGAACTGACCATGTAAAATTATAATGTTGACATATATTATTTATTTTGGCTTTGAAAAACGGAGAGATTAATTCTTGTGATAATTTGTTTTTTTTTTTTTGTACATTCAGGAGAATGTCGTTTATTTGTTCATCTGTCAAGTTAGCTTGTTGTGTTTGCAACCATACAAGGGTGTAAAGCATCTTGTTTCTGTAAACATTCTAGGGTGTAAAGCATCTTGATTCTGCAACCGTTCTAGGAGTAATGTCCTTATTACTGTATCTATTTTAGGGTGTAAAGCTTCTAGTGTCTGCAACCATCCAAGGGTGCAAAGCATCTTGTTTCTGTAAGCATTCTAGGGGTGTAAAGCATCTTGTTTCTGTAAGCACTCTAGGTGTGTAAACCATCTTGATTCTGTAAGCATTCTCGGGTGTAAAGCACCTTGTTTCTGTAAGCATTCTCGGGTGAAAAGCATCTTGATTCTGTAAGCATTCTCGGGTGTAAAGCTCTTGTTTCTGTAACTATTCTAGGGCACAAAGCTTCTTGTGTCTGCAACCATCCAAGGGTGTAAAACACCTTGTTTCTGTAAGCATTCTCGGGTGAAAAGCATCTTGATTCTGCAACCATTCTCGGGAGTAAAGCTCTTGTTTCTGTATCTCTTCTAGGGCACAAAGCTTCTTGTGTCTGCAACCATTCTAGAGTGTAAATCACCTTGTTTCTGTTAGCATTGTCGGGTGAAAAGCATCTTGATTCTGCAACCATTCTCGGGAGTAAAGCTCTTGTTTCTGTATCTCTTCTAGGGCACAAAGCTTCTTGTGTCTGCAACCATCCAAGGGTGTAAAACACCTTGTTTCTGTAAGCATTCTCGGGTGAAAAGCATCTTGATTCTGCAACCATTCTCGGGAGTAAAGCTCTTGTTTCTGTATCTCTTCTAGGGCACAAAGCTTCTTGTGTCTGCAACCATCCAAGGGTGTAAAACACCTTGTTTCTGTAAGCATTCTCGGGTAAAAGCATCTTGATTCTGCAACCATTCTCGGGAGTAAAGATCTTATTTCTGTATCTATTCTAGGGCACAAAGCTTCTTGTGTCTGCAACCATCCAAGGGTGTAAAACACCTTGTTTCTGTAAGCATTCTCGGGTGAAAAGCATCTCGAGTCTGCAACCAGTCAAGGTTGTAAAGATCTTATTTCTGTATCTATTCTAGGGTGTAAAGGTTATTGTTTCTTCAACCATTCTAGAGTGTAAAGCACCTTTTTTCTGATACCATTCCAGCTCTGATGTCAGCTTTCATGTAATTGCAGCGATTCCTCCCCGGTAAACTGAATGATGTACAAACGAGAAACGTATGCACCCCAAATCGACAGAATATTCCGCTTCTGGTCATCCTAAACCATTTCCTTCTTTATTTATTCTGTGACATTCTTCCCGCCAATGCAGCACTGTGTATCTCAGTAATCAACAAATCTCTAGTACATGCTATATGCTCAGTGAGCCTTTTGTATATGGTAACACCAACTATGACATGAATAGGAGTAGGAGTTTACTGAAACCCGAAAACTAAAAAATTTAAATAGCTCGGTTAATAATTAAAATAGTGAAAAAACATATATAACAACATTTATAGAACATTACATTTCCAATAATAATTACAATTATATAATTATAAACATAATAATCACGCGGATATTAAGAATTTTAGAAATCCCCATCTCAACCCCACTTTCACAGCTCGGATTTCGGCCATTAACGAATTTGATCTTTCTTTTTACATATAACATTTAAATATCGAGCTTGGTAACAATCAAACAAAAATTGCGATCGCTAGCGCGTTAAAAGATATATATATATATATATATATATATATATATATATATATATATATATATATATACTAGCTCAGATACCCGGCTTCGCCCGGGAATTGATTTGAGGCTGAATGGTGATGGAATTTTTTTGGCAAGGCTTTACTTTACACAATATTTTGACATTTACCCGTCCCAGTGTTTAGGGATAATACCCGTTGTAGGCATTTGTTAATAATAAAATTAATTTTGTATGTAAGTCTTTACTGTTCTCCAAATTGTTGACTCCCGCTATAATTTTTAGCGTATAACGCCTTTATACTTCGGTATACGACAATAGTGTATATAAAAAAAGTTTCTGTAAATAACAAAATAAACAACTTTTGTTATGTGCATACTTGCCGAAAATGCCCTTATAACCCCCACTCCCGTTCTAACCTAAACATTTTAATATAGCTTATAATCATGTAGAATTAATGCTAATCGACATACCGAGTTTTGTTAAGTTCGGTTCAATCGTTAGCGCCCAATAAAATAGTAGACCCCCTTCCCTTATAACCCCCACTCCTGCCCGTCCCTAGAAACGTTGGTATGGCTTGTTATAATAAAGGCGTTTGTGCTAACACACATATCGAGTTTTATTTAGTTCAGTTGAGTCTTTTGTGTCAAATGAAATTGTTCACTTCCGCTATAGGTTTTAGCGTATATCTCGTTTATAATTCGGTATACGAAAAAAGTGTATATAACAAACGTTACTCTAAATAACAAAATAAACAACTTGCGTTATGTTTATATTCGCCGAAAAACCAATAGGAAACGAAATACCACTATTATTAATTTCAGGCCTTCCTTATAACCCCCACTCCTGCCCGTTCCTAGAAATGTTAGTATGGCTTATTATAAGGAAGGCGTTAGAGCTAATTCACATACCGAGTTTGGTTTAGTTCGGTTGAGTCTTTTGTGCCAAATAAAATTGTGGACTCCCACTGTAGTTTTTAGCGTATAACTCATTTATACTTCCGTATACGGCAAAAGTGTATATAACAAATGTTACTCTAAATTACAAAATAAATAACTTTTTTTATGGGCATATTTGCTGAAAAAGCAATATGAAACGAAATATCGCTATTTTTAATTTCAGGCCTCCCTTATAACCCCCACTCCTTTTTGTCTTAGAGAATATTAATATAGCCTAAAGTCTAAGTTGGGCTAGTAGTAATATTCATACCAAGTTTCATAAAATTCGATTCAGCCGTTTATGCGTGAAAAGGTAACAAACAAACAAACAAACAAACAAACAGACACCAAAGAAACAAAATGCAGTTATGGTGTCTATGACATGTGAAACGAAAAGTTATCGTGAAATTTCGCGAAAAAAATCAATGTAAAGACAGAGGTTACAATTTTATATATATATATATATATATATATATATATATATATATATATATATACTAGCTGAGATACCCGGCTTCGCCCGGGAATTCATTTGAGGCTGAATGGTGATGGTATTTTTTTAGCAGGCTTTACATTGCACAATATTTTGACATTTACCCGTCCCAGAGTTTAGGATTGATACTCGGCTTTCCCGTGGATTTGCTAATAATAGAATTATCTGTTCGATAAGGCTTCACAGTCTTCGATATTTTTATATTTCCCGTCTCTTATACATGTAAATAGGGTGATTTTTTATTTCAGGCCTCCCTTATAACCCCCCTCCCGTTCGAACCTAAAAATTTTAATATAACTTATAATCATGGAAGAATTAATGTTAATTGACATACCGAGTTTTGTTAAGTTCGGTTCTGCCGTTAGTGCCCGCTAAAGTTTTAACGTATTACTCATTTATACTTAGGTATACGACAAAAGTGTATATGACAAAAGTTACTCCAAATAACAAAATAAACAACTTTTGTTATGTTTATATTTGCCGAAAAACCAATAGGAAACGAAATATTGCTATTTTTAATTTCAG
>CM032229.1:90955000-90965000 GCA_019009955.1 Riptortus pedestris | reverse complement strand
AAGTTACGAAATAATGGTTACTGAATACTTAGTACTTCCCAACTAATTTTACATAATGACGTAAATTTCTGGCCTTATTGTATATTGTGAGAAACTCTTCAAACTGTTAGAAAGAAAAGGTAAAGGAATTGTCTAGTTTCTGATGGAGGGGTTGGAAGAAAGGTTCTGACGTCAGAGGATTCTGACGTCAGAGCTACCCCTTTGCGTCACTGCGATGAACGCTCGATACTACAAGCCCCCTCTACTTCACCTATATCTCATACATGAGTACTCCCTCATTTCTAGTCCTTAACTGTCTCCCAAAATCAGTTCTTTTTTTGCATGTAACCAAATATGAAAAATTAATTGATTTTCCTTAAGGAACGTGGGGAAATACCCCGTATGATTCTTGGTTTGCCCGTCGATACTCCTTCCTATGTCAGCTCAAAATTTTGTATACTAGTAGATTCATCGATCTATCTAATATATATATATATATATATATACACATATGTGTGTGTGTGTGTTTGCAAATATAAGTCTTCGTGACGCTATCCGTTTTTCGGTCCTTCACGTGTTAAATCAACTTAAATTACGCACCCCAAGCGTGACTGGTCTTTTAGCAGAGTTATCTTAAGGAAAATGTTAAATAACAATCTTGTTAAACTATTGATGCTCTACAATTGTTGTACTAAACGTTTTAGCAGATTTCCCGGAAATCAGCTATTGAGGTTGTACTCATGACGGCATTTTCGACATTTTTCTTCAAATGTCCATCGATCCTACTTAGTAGATGACGAAAATGAGGTCCGTTCAAAACTGTATATATATATATATATATATATATATATATATATATATATATATATATATATATATTTGTTTGTTACCGCTCTAGCGGTCGCAATTTTTGTTTGATCGTTACAAAACTCGAAATTTAGTCGTTTTATGTAAAAAGAAAGATCAAGTTCGTTAACGGCTGAAATCGGACCAGTGGGAGGGGGGGGTTTAGTGGGGAGGATTTTCGAAAATTCGAAATATCTCCGTTACTATACGTCGGATCGAAAAATTGTATAGAATCAATCTTATTGCAAATTACATTTACTATAAATATTGTTCTATACATATTTTCCGTATAATGAGTATTAACCGAGATATTTGTTTTTTTTGTATTGAGCTTTCAGTAAACCCCCCACACACTTCTACTAGGGACATATTAATAATAAGCTGATATCTCATGAACCACCTCATTATTAGGTTAAATACAAAATATTGTTTTCAACAAAGCTTTATTTTACGGGGTACAAACAAATACGTTCTGTTGAACCCCCCCCCTTTTTTTTTTTTTTTTTTTTTTTTTTTTTTTTTTTCTTGGACTACTTCTATTGAGATAGAAATTATTTTGATTCATTTCAAATTACTCCACTAACTATAGTAAATAGTTTCCAATAAAATTAATATTTTATATTCAGATATATTTCTTTAATTGTTTGTTTTTTCGGTCTATCTATCGATACTGTGCTACAAGGTTGGCTAACCTGTTTGTTTACAATCCAGCCGTATTACGTTGTAGGGACTATTAACTTATATTGTAAATTCACTGAAAGATTTCTCATTGCCGTTTGTAATTATTCACTAATATTCACGGAAGTGTTACCTGTATGTACATTTATCTATTGTAAGCCTTCCCTGGCTAACCTGCTTGGTCCTTAATCATGTGAAAATCTCATAACCGTCTGAATCGTATTTTGCCCCCCCCCTTTCTATTTTTTTCCCGGATTCCTAAATTTGGAATGGTTGTGATTAAAATTATTCTGGTTTATTATTAATTACAGTACTAGATATAAAAAATAGTTATGAATAAAATTTATAACTTATATTCAAATATATTTCCGTAATTGCTTTTATTTCCGGTAAAAGCTGGCTAACCTGATTGTTTACAACTCAGACTGTTTGCTATCAGGAAGGTTCTTACCATTTGACTTGCCCTTTATTTGTTTACTTAATATTCACTGCAGTATTAAGTCTTACAAATAATAGTTATTCTGTGGTACTATTTAGTGTTGGTGTAATAAGTGTTCAGAGCGCTGCTATCATTAAAGGTAAGTTCATCTTTTGTGTTTTTGTTCTCTTTTTGAGATTGAATTGTTTTTAATTTAATCTCGGAGCCTAACGGACGAGAGTTACTTTCCCGCCAAAAGCTAGTTCGGCAGTTTCCTTGACTGGCTTGGCTCTCGTGAAATTTCTCTATTGTATAACTTCACGCGGGAAATCTGCTTAGTTTACGCAGCCCCTGCGTGACGGACTTTTTTTTGTAGCTCATGTATTAAGCGAGGGTTTAAAGGGGTGGGGATTCAAAAAGTCTACGTCGTCTTTAGAAATAGGCAATGTATGATGAGATGATAACAGTGGCGTGCCATACCCGCACGTGGGAAATCTCTGTGGTTTACGCAGCCACTGTGTGACCGGACTTTTACTATTAGCAGATTTCCCTTAAGGGAAATCAGCTATTGAGGTGGTTCTCTTGATGCGATTTTCGAAAAAGTTCTTCAAGTGTCCATCGATCCTACAGCGCAGATGACGAAAAAGAGGCCCGTCCAAAATTATATATATATTTGTCTGTTAACAGTCTAGCGGTCGCAATTTTTATTTAATCGTCACCAAACTCGGTATTTAATCGTGTAAAAAGGAAGATCAAGTTCGTTATCGGCAGAAATCGGACCAGTGGGAGGGGATCTTCGAAAATTCGAAATATTTCCGTTACCATACCTCGGATCGAAAAATTGTATAGAACCAATCTTATTGCAAATTAAATTTACTATAAATATTGTTATATACATTTATTCTCTATCTTGAATATTAACCGAGATATTTGCATTTTTATTAAGTGTAACGGACGAGCTATGGTTCCCGCCGAAAGTTAGTTCGGCCGTTTCCGTAACTGATCGGCACTCGTATGGAGATTTCTCTATTGTAACTTTACGTGCTTAACGGACTTTTAGCAGATTTCCCTAAAGGGAAATCAGCTATTGAGGTTTCTTTTTCATTTTCATCATTCCATACTATTGAGATTTCTTCAAATGTCCATCGATCCTACCCAGGAGATGACGAAAATGAGGTCCATTCAAAATTATATATATATTTATATTTATTTATATATATATATACACACACACACACACACACACACACACACACACACACACACACACACACACACACACACACACACACACACACACACACACACACACACACACACACACACACACACACACACACACACACACACACACACACACACACACACACACACACACACACACACACACACACACTCACACACACACACACACACACACACACACACACACACACACACACACACACACACACACACACACACACACACACACACACACACACACACACACACACACACACACACACACACACACACACACACACACACACACACACACACACACACACACACACACACACACACACACACACACACACACACACACACACACACACACACACACACACACACACACACACACACACACACACACACACACACACACACACACACACACACACACACACACACACACACACACACACACACACACACACACACACACACACACACACACACACACACACACACACACACACACACACACACACACACACACACACACACACACACACACACACACACACACACACACACACACACACACACACACACACACACACACACACACACACACACACACACACACACACACACACACACACACACACACACACACACACACACACACACACACACACACACACTATAGCACACACACACACACACACACGAGCACACACACACACACACACCACACACACACACACACACACACACACACACACACACACACACACACACACACACACACACACACACACACACACACACACACACACACACACACACACACACACACACACACACACACACACACACACACACACACACACACACACACACACACACACACACACACACACACACACACACACAAACATACACACACACACACGCACGCACGCACACACACACACACACACACACACACACACACACACACACACACACACACACCACACACACCCACACACCACACACACACACACACACACACACACCCAACACACACACACACACACACACACACACACACACACACACACACACACACACACACACACACACACACACACACACACACACACACACACACACACACACACACACACACACACACACACACACACACACACACACACACACACACACACACACACACACACACACACACACACACACACACACACACACACACACACACACACACACACACACACACACACACACACACACACACACACACACACACACACACACATACATATATATAATTATTAAATGTGGGCTGATAACGGACGAGAGAGTTTCCCGCCAAAAGCTAGTTCGGCCGTAACTGTTCGGCACACGTATGAGCATTTCTCTATTGCATAACTTCACGTGGGAAATCTGCTTAGTTTACGGAGTCCTATATACGGGCTTATATATTTTAACTTGTTACTAAATGATTGTACGTCACTGTTGGCCTCAGATGAATTAATTTGGGTTTCTTCCTTCGGGTTTTATGATAAAGACAACCACTTACACGTTTAAACGGTCCCATTAACTGATGTGCTGCGTTATTATTTCATACTAGTGAATTAATACCTTAAATTTTGCATCTGTATAAAACGTTTTATTTCTGTCGACCCGTCTATTTCAGTTAATTTATTTTCAGACTACATCTGCAGTCCGCATCCATTAATTTTATTTTATCTCATAAAATGCATGGAATCTATGAAAAAATCTAAATGCTTACATTTAAATGATAAATTGGTTTTGTTTTACGAATTTAATTATATTTATATATGCATGCGCGCACACACACACTCACACACACGTGTGTGTGTATATATATGTATTTATACTCATATAAAAATATAAATATATACATATATTCCTTTGCTAATAGTTAAACAAAAGTTGTATATTATCACTTGTTGAGGCGTTCGAGTTTCTTCGCAAAAGTTTTTAAGACTGAACGCTTCTTCCTGTGATTGTCATTGTAAGGCCTTCACTCTGCACAATATTTTGGTAGTATAATATTTCTGGTATCTAAGGCTGACTACTTATTTTTGTGCCCACTTCATCTGCGCCATTCCGTTTAGGGTACGATCTGATTAGTTTACGCAGTAACTGCCTAACGATCTTTTTTTTAACCTAAAACATGGACGTACTAATAGTTTTATTTTACTTTGATAATAAAATTTACTTCTAACACCGAGAATTGAGTTGAAAAGTGAACATTCTCATTATTTTCTTTGTTCCCAAATACAATTTTATAAGGAATACGGGTAAAGGGCTTGAATTTCCGCCCTTGAAATGGATACATTGGCCTTTGAGGCTCTCTCACTTATGTTTATATTGAATATATTTTGGTGACGTCAATTCCTAGTTCCTTACTTCTGAACCAAGTCTAAATTGGGTCACATCTAAGAAGAAATGGGGTTCTAAATCAGAAGAAGTTGTACTCAGTCATACTTCATCTGGGAGTGTATATACTTGACTTTAAAACTAATATATTTATTTTAGTATTGTATATAATACTTCTTATAATAATATTATAAGAAGGAGCAGGAAATATGCAAAGAAAGGCGTGAAAACAAACGGAAAAGTAGCAATGGGCCACCAGAAGTCAACATTAACTACAGCGGCGAACAAGCCTTCTCTGCCTAATTACTATGTGAGAGATCTTTTTATCAGCGTGTATAAACTAATAAATTAAATGCTCCTTCATTTGACGTAATTAAGAACTTTTGAGTTGCGTAATGGGAAAATATTTGTGATAAGTTTCTGCGTCAGAAGATTTAGAAATGTTTTTATGATCGGGGTTTGAGGAGGAAAGTGTTCCTTTACTCAGCCACAATGTTCTGTTTAAATTCAGAAATCAACCTTCCATATTATAATCCTTATAAACCTTCCATAAGTTTATATAAGAGCTATAGCTGGTTTTATATAACCAAGTAACTTGTTAGCAGATTTCCCTTAAGGGAAATCAGCTATTGAGGTCGTACTCATTACGCGATTTTAGAAACATTTACTCAGATATCCATCGATTCTACCCAGGAGAAGACGAAAATGAGGTCCGTTCAAAACAGTATCTCTCTTTACATACATATATATACATATATATATTCATATAATATATATATATATATATATATATATATATATATATATATATATATATATTCTTATTTTGGACCCAATATTTTTTATATATTCTTCAAATTTTATGGCAAAGGTATCTAATAAAAAACATTTTTTTCGGTGCAAACTTTATTCACGATTTATTTTATTTATTCGTTTCAATAAAGTTAGTACCGAAAAAATTGTTTTTGTTGGATGCCCTTGCCATAAAATTTGAAGATATGATAAGATGAAGGGTAGATAACAAACTGGATATTTAGACATTTTATGTAAAAATGAAGACCAAGTTCGTTAACGGCTAAAATCGGACCTGTGGTAGGGGAGTTAGAGGGGGAGAATTTTGAAAATTTGAAATATCTCAGTTGTTAACAGTCAGATCGAAAAATTGTAAAAAACGAATCTTATTACAAATGTGATGTTTTTATATGTTTTTATATACATGTTTTCTCTAAATTGAATATTATATGTATAATATTATAATGTATGAGATATTTCCATATTTTAGTTTTGGCCCATGAGTAAACCACCACTCCTACTGATTTCATATTAACAAAAAGCTATTATATTATGGAGCACTTTATTTGAAGGCTAAATGTCGAATATTGTTCTCATTGAACATTTACGTTTTCAGCTCATGCAAATTCGTTACGCAAGTGGGAAATCTGCTTAGTTAACGCAGCCCCTGCATAACGAACGTTTTTTACCCCCAGCGGGTTTTTGTATAGGTGATTGTGATATAGTGTACGATGTCCATAGTTAAAATGATAATGTTAAAATTATTTTCGTGCACTACGTTAACGTTCATTTTCCCTAAATATTTTCCAAATTAATATTATTATTACTTATATTTCTCACAGTTTAGGTAGAATGAAGATGAATTAGAGCTAGGGGGTGATGGGTATGTATCTCTCGCAGTAGAAAATGGTAAAAATGAAATCAATAAAAGAATTACATTTACATGTCTCAACAATGGAAAGCTTACTGAACGATCAGAGAAATATCACACCAGCAATATATACATTACATACACAAAACAAACATTGTAAAAACTGTGGCATCATGAAGGGAGGGATATTCAAAGGGCGGAGTCACAGTGAACTTCTTCAAAAAGACGAAACAAAATAGAAACAAGGAAAAAGTTCTTCCTTATTGGATTCACAGCATTGTGTGGTGTGAATGGGGGAATCTCTTAATTTTAAATAAATAGCTATTAAAAAGTTCTTCTTTTCATAATTAACGCTCACTATATACTACCGCAGCTATTCAAGAGGAACCATCATGGGAGGGTCTAAGCAGAGAAATAGAAAGTCAACTGACGGTATTTTTGTGTCATTCCTGCCTCTGAAATACCCTACTAGATTGCGATGCATCGATATGATTGAGTAATGGAATCTGTAATTCTTCCTCAAATTAAAATAATTAACAAAAAAAATTGTGTTCTATGTTAAAGAAAAAATAGTTCGTCACACACAAAACAGATTTCTCACTTGCAGGAAATTCTCACTAATGACGACATAGCATGTTCTATACTCTGCAACCCGTATACAAAACAAGAGTTCAAATTCAAGCTTGTAATTTTAACGTGATAATTGCACATGTAGGAGTGGCAGTTTACTGAAAATTGAAAGCTCAAACATTCAATTGGGTTGGTTAATATTCAAGTAAGAGTAAAATCTGCAGAACAACAACCCAGAATGTTGCATTGTAAACGAGATGGGACATTTAATATTTTATGCCGTGTCCAAAAAGATCATACAAAAAAGTCCGTCACGCAGGGGCTGCGTAAACTAAGCAGATTTCCCACGTGAAGTTTTACAATAGAGAAATCTGCCTAGTAATAACCTATTCTCACGAGGACGAATAGTTAGTGAAACTGCCACACTAGCGCTAGTGCGCTCGGCGAAAACTCCCGAACATAGCCGACCATACTCACAATACAAATCCAAATATCTCGGTTAATATTAAAGATACCGAATAAATGTATAGAACAATATTTATAGTAAATTTAATTTGCAATAAGATTGGTTCTATACAATTTTTTGATCCGACGTATGGTAACGGAGATATTTCGAATTTTCGAAAATCCCCCCCTCTAAACCCCCCCTCCCACTGGTCCGATTTCAGCCATTAACGAACTTGATCTTCCTTTTTACATAAAACGATTAAATTCCGAGTTTGGTAACGATCAAACAAAAATTGCGACCGCTAGAGCGTTAACAGACAAATATATATATCTATATATATATATATATATATATATAGATATATATATATATAGATATATATATATAATTTTGAACGGACCTCATTTTCGTCATCTCCTGGGTAGGATCGATGGACATTTGAAGAAATTTTTCGAAACTCGCGTCATGAGTACGACCTCAATAGCTGATTTCCCTTAAGGGAAATCTGCTAAAATTGTTGCTAGGATATATATATATATATATATATATATATATATATATATATATAAATTCTATAAGTAGTATATATCAATTTTATTATCTTCATTTACTTGTATGCAAATGTGCCTGAGCATGTGTGTGTCTGTATGTATGTGTATATGTATATATATATATATATATATATATATATATATATATATAGCCTTAATAGTTATTAATTAAATCAGTTGATTTCCCTTACAAAAAGTCTGTTGAAAATAATCTAATGGATGATAAATATGATAAGTCTCTCACTCCTTCAATTAATGCATTAAAATAAACCGCTGTGCTATTTTTCAATGTTTCGCGTGTCTCCATTGAGATAATATCGGGAGATTATTCTCAAGTAATTTATTTTGGTACCTTAGAAAATCTTGGAAATTTTTACCAGTTTGTAAAAACATTTTATTTATTAACCTCCTCTTTATATTACTCTATATATTATTACGCCGGGGCGCCGGTGGGCGTGCGGGATAAGGTGTGGGTACACCTACCAATATCCCTAGCAAGCTGAAGTTAAAAAAATGGTGCAGGTTCGATCCCTGCCTAGGGAGAACATTAGTTCGCTAACATAGCGCACTAATGTCTCATTCTTATGGATCAGCAGGAGTCTAAAGAGTATATACGCCTGACAGCCGCTCGGGATGACTGGCGATTATGACTCAGATCCCGTCCAAAGGCAGGCTGCCAGCATGAACTGGCCACAGACCCTCCGGTACAAAAAAATATATAATGCCAGCCGGGGGGAAAAAATGTTTGTGTTTGTGTGTGTGCGTGTGCGCGCGTGTGTATATAAATGTTATTACTATAGCTATTCGAGACGATAAGTGAATTCGTATTGGTCACTTGGGAATCGAAGCCACGACTCTACGCTTACCAAGTGCAATCACGACTCAACTCACATGGCTAACCTGACGACAGTGGTTCTTGAAAAGGAAGTAGCCTCGAAGAAAGTTTACCTGTAAATCTATAGGTACATTGTTATTATTATTATTTATTATGGTCCACCTTTTGCTTCTATGGCTAATTGGAGCGGGTTGTATACAGGTTATTAACACTCTTGTCTAGCCCGGGTGGGACAATGGATTTTTTTTTTCATGAGTTCCTTACTTAATAAATTCTTATTGACCCGAGGGAAATCGAACATGCCACTCGATAAATGGTATAGTTATTTGAAAATAACATGTTAATTTGTTTAACATACTCATACTGGTGATGAATATGTGTACATAATTCAGGG
>CM032229.1:90835000-90950000 GCA_019009955.1 Riptortus pedestris | reverse complement strand
ATTGCCCCCGTTATATCCTTAATCTTGTAGTAATTAGGGAAACCTACCACTATGACCTCTTCCGAATTTCCATCTGCTTAATGCTTCTTAGGTATGCACTGAATTTGATAATTTTACCTCTCATTCTCGGTGGCCTAACTCTGAAAGAGTCACGAAGACTGCCTGGAACGGGCAAGATGGTTGGTCTATTAACTAGAAAATAACCAGGTAGTGGCAGGTTTTTAACAGATTTCCCTTAAGGGGGGGGGGCGTAAGTAAAAGCCGAAAGTGAAAAAATGCAAATATCTCGGTTAATAATAAAAATAGTGAAAAAACGTACACAACATTTATAGAACATTACATTTGCAATAAGACTGATTCTGTACTATTTTTCGATCCGACGCATAATAACAGACATTAAGAATTTTCGAAATTCCCCTCTCCATGCCCCCCCCCCACTGATCAGATTTCAGCCATTAACGAGCTTGATCGCTAGTTTTACATCAAACGTTTAAATATCAAGTTTGGTGACAATCAAACAAAAATTGCGACTGCTAGAGAGGCAAAAGACTAGAATGTGTGTGTTTTATATATGTATATGTATATATATATATATATATATATAATTTTGAACGGACCTCAGTTTTGTCATCTCCTAGATAGGGTCGATGGGAATTTGTGGAAAATATTCCAAAATCGCGTCGTGAGAACGACCTCAATAACTGATTCCCATAAGGGAGATCTACTAAAACGTACCACAATTAAGTTAGGATCTATGGATATTTGAAGACATATTTCCAAAATCGCGTCATGAGTATAACCTCATTAATCTTAAGAAAGTTGCTTAAAAGGATAATTGCTCTGGTCATTAAATAATTATGTGGAGTAGGAGCGACCAATTCATAGTCTGGTAAGGACAACTTTCTCTTGCCTAGTCCAAACTGTGGTTTCATGACTTCTTCTTAGTTGTATTTCAAATACTGCGAATGTGCTTGTGCTAAAAACTACTATTAATACAGGGACTGCATTTATAAATATAATATTGACCATAAGTAATTATTTTCTTATTTTTGAATCATATTTGGAAGGAAAATCCTCCAATTTATTACATTTCTCTTTGATGAAATATGGTATATGCGAAGCCATCTCTATGTCGGAGAATGTCAACTAGTACTGACCTAGCCTCAATTAGCTATAATAAAGTGGTCCTCCATTGACGTCTTCAGGCTCATGGGCATTTGAAGGCGTTCATGCACCACCAATGGTGTTATGGCATATCAAAGAGAATGAATCCCAATAAAACTGAAGTCTCCAATTACTGAGTTTCAAGGGTAAGCCTCCAATCAATGGTTTACTATTTAATATTGAACCGAAAAAACAAATTCATTGAATTAAATTCTGAAGAGTTCTGAAGATAAATAACTTTCCTTTTTTTTCTTCTTTTTTTTTTGAGATTACTCCTATTTTTGTAAAAAGGTCGCACATTTTGAAGAGAAATATTTTGAATAATTTATTACATAAAATTTCTAAATTCCTCTTCTTAAAAGTGGGATTAGTTACTACTAGTGGATGTAAAACCTAAGAAGCAAAATATTTGTTTCTTTTTACATTCGTAAGCTACGTATATTTGATTATTATTCTTGAGAGGGGGGGGGGTGAATCCACTTGCTGATGAAATAACTAAACTATTGCTCATCCTATGGTTCAGCAAGTATTGATAGTTGTTTGGATAGAGGATCCGATTGAAGCATTAGCCCCCTATTTCTGGGTCCTCGCAATCTCATTTGCGATTAGATCATACTTGTTAATTTTTTTTTGACCTTACAAATTAGTTACTCTGAATTATTTAGTTGATTCCCCCTTGAAACATATTCGTGACGAATGGCATTCTATTTTCAATCAAAAGTTTCACATTCCTTAAATCAGATGGCCAGATATTCAATTGACGGGAACTCATGGATATCTGCCTAGCTCTGCTTATCACTCTATGGCAATATTCACAGTGAATCTTCACTTTTTAGCAGATTTCCCTTAAGGGAAATCAGCTATTGAGGTTGTACTCATGATGTGATTTTCGAAATTTTTCTTCAAATGTCCATCGATCCTACCCAGGAAATGAGGTCCGTTCAAAACTGTATATATATATATATATATATATATATATATATATATATATATATATATATATTTATCTATCTATCTATATATTTGTCTGTTACCGCTCTAGCGGTCGCAATTTTTGTTTGATCGTTACCAAACTCGATATTTAGTCGTTTTATGTAAAAAGAAAGATCAAGTTCGTTAACGGCTGAAATCGGACCAGTAGGAGGGGGGGTTTAGAGGGGAGGATTCTCGAAAAATCGAAATATCTCCGTTACTATACGTCGGATCAAAAAGTTGTACAGAATCAATCTTATTGACAATTAAATTTACTATAAATATTGTTATATACATTTATTCCCTATCTTGAATATTAACCGAGATATTTGCATTTTTATGAAATTTGGGCCGATACCGGATTTTTGAATTTCCCGCGAAAAGCTAGTTCGGCCCTTTGCCGTAACCGTTTGGCTCTCCTACGGAGATTTCTCTATTGTATAACTTCACGTGGGAAATCTGCTTAGTTTACGCAGCCCCTGCGTGACGGACTTTTCTACTCTACATGGAGCATTTATTCCCCAGCATCGCAAGTCATTCATCCATTTCTGCCTTCGCCTTTCAAGGAGACTTCCAGAGTATCATTGAACCATTTTAGCAGATTTCCCTTAAGGGAAATCAGCTATTGAGGTCGTACTCATGACGCGATTTTCGAAAATTTTCTTTTTTTTAGAGTTACAGTAGTAGTTACCAAAACTGGACACATGTTTCCTTTAATGATTTCCGACAAAAGACGGTAAGCAAATTCTCTTTAAAGGTGATTGTTAAAGGTTTGTTATTGTGTGTTAATACTCTTAGTTGAGTAGCATTGTATATTTATCTACGTAATGGCAATTTTCTATTCTCTAGATTAATCTTAATTCAATTTTAACTTATGTGGGGATGAACTGTATATGCCGTAATGAAGCTGCCCTGTTGAAGATGGGATATGGGGCACTATTAGCAGATTTCCCTTAAGGGAAATCAGCTATTGAGGTTGTACTTATGACGGAATTTTCGAAATTTTTCTTCAAATGTCCATCGATCCTACCTAGTAGATGACGAAAATGAGGTCCGTTCAAAACTGTATATATATATATATATATATATATATATATATATATTTGTCTGTTACCGCTCTAGCGGTCGCAATTTTTGTTTGATCCTTACCAAACTTCATATTAAAGCGTTTTATGTAAAAAGAAAGATCAAGTTCGTTAACGGCTGAAATCGGACCAGTGGGAGGGGGGGTTTAGAGGGGAGGATTTTCGAAAATTCGAAATATCTCCGTTACTATACGTCGGATCAAAAGATTGTATAGAATCAATCTTATTGCAAATTAAATTTACTATAAATATTGTTTTATACATTAATTCTCTATCTTGAATATTAACCGAGATATTTGCATTTGTATTCTGTGTGTGGTCACCAATAGGCTATGTTCGGAGTTTCCGACGAGAGCTCTGGCGGCCGTTTCCATAACTATCGTCCCTCCTGAATAGGTTTAGAGGTTAGGTTAACTGTTTTTTGGGCTAGAAACTACTGGGTTATTACGCCCTAAATAATGTTTTTTAGGTTTAGAGGTTTCTTACTACTACAGTTGTTATTAGGCAGATTTCTCTATTGTAAAACTTCACGTGGGAAATCTGCTTAGTTTACGCAGCCCCTGCGTGACGGACTTTTTTATTTAGTCGCGCCTTTAACAGACTTCAGGGCATTCCAGTTAGCATCGTGAAACAGTTGAGTATCTACTTGAATAAACGTTTTGGGTCTGCAATGGCACCGTAATACAGCAGACTTTGGTTGCAACTGACCGCTTGACATTTCATCCATATTCAAGGCTCTTATTTTATTATTAGAATATTTATGTTCTATATGTGATAAAGTGTGTGCATGTATATATAATATTTTTTAGGAATGTTTATGAAATAATGTGCATTGTTAGCATATTATTAACATTATTAAATATTTTTTGATTTCCGTCCTCGAAAAGTATATAAATTCGATATAATTTGGCTGAAAATCACTTTCGACTTTTTGATTTAGAGAATTAAATGATAGTAATGATGTTTTGAGGTTCAGAAAGCCAGGTAAGGATTTTAAAAAAGTAACGGAATATTTTAATTATATTTCTTGGTGTGTCCTATTCCCGGATTAGGATTTATGGCGGGGACCCCCCCCCCCTCATAATAAAATAATCAAAGGTATAAATTTAATCATAGTATCCTCATAATACGAAACATGAGTTTTGATTCTGGCATTATTTGGAATGCAGTTATATCAACCATTTCTTTTCCTTTGCATGGAATCAAAAATGTTATAGAACTTAATTAGTTGGTATTTTTATGTCAAACAAATAATCTCTAGGACCTGATCCAACATTATAAGTGAAAGAAATAACCTTTAATGAGCTTACTTTGCCATTACAATTATAACCAAAAGGTAAATTCGTTCTGGAATATCTACAAGTTCTATGGATGATAGTCCATTCACTGTACTGACCAGTTAGCAATTCCTTTAATACTTGTCTGTTTTAAATACCCAGAAGCTTAGGCCTGATGATAAGGAGGACGACGGAACTTGAATGTGTTCCATTCATGGGGCGTATCTGGCTGCTGCATCTCCTTGGGTTCTTCCTTTCGTGACTCATTACTCTGTCCTATAGTTACATCTTCAAATAATATGCATCGCCTTCACTTTTTCAAAATACATATTAATTAAGTCATTTTCTCCTTTTAATTGACTTTGTCATGTAGTGCTTATTATTTAATGGCTTATACCTCGATACGTCTTTATGTTGTATTTAAACTGTTTGCCTGGTACTTGTTTCAGCTGGAAGTGCTAATTTTGAGGAAGGGCAAGGGTCACAAGGACATTTAGTGGATCGCCATGAATCCTACCAACAATAAAGGCTTCAGCAAAAGTGGAAATGATCCATTCATTGTCCAAATTGTTAGAAAACCATGTCATGCTAACTAGTTTGAGCTGGCTAATGATAGGCATTCGTCAGTGGGACTTAAAAGATTCTTCAGGGGTCACAATTATGGCACATCAAATCTCAGACTTTTATTAATACAATTTGCGTTATTAAGGATAGTAGGAGTAGCACGGGAACTTAGGATACCCTGCATATTCGTTCTCGTCGGATACTCGCGGTCACTTAGTACGTATGATATATGGGCTTAAGACTAACGTGGAATGACTAGAAAAGGTTTACTGAAGGCCGAAAATTTAAATTAAGTCCGTCGCGCAGAGGCTGAGTAAAGTAAACAGATTTCCCAAGTGCTGGTATAAAATACTTTTGATCTCATCTAACCACATAAACTCTATTTCTTGGTATAAACCCGATGTGTAGAAGGGGGGGGGGGAGTTACTGAAAGCAGAAAACTCGAAAGTACGAATAACTCGCTTAATAATTGAATTACGAAAAAATGCATAGAACAACAATTGCAGACCATCAACAACATTTAATAAGATTGGATCTATAATATTTTACGATTCGACCTATTATAACGGAAATATTTTGAATTTTCGAATACCTTCCTCCTCTAACCCTTATTCCAATCCCGATTTCAACCAATTATGACTATGGGCTTAAGAGTTGCATGAAACGGTTAAATATCAAGTATGGCATAGATCAAATAAATATTTTCAAGAAAAGAACGTAAAATCATAATTGATGACGTTAACACAACGAATTTGCATGCTTCTCGTATAATGAAAGTCTCTTGTAAACAATATTTGGTATTTAAGCATATATTAAATTCGTTCATGATATAGAACTCTATTGTTAATTTGCCATGAGCAGGAGTGAGGGTTTCCGGACTGCTGAAAACTAAAATATTCGTACATCTACCTTAATATTCATGATAGAGATCTATTATCCACTAAATTCTGTTATAAATATGTATATATATACTCGTACATAAATATAACAGAATTTAATGGTAATTTAATGTTTAATAAGATTGGTTATTTACAATTTTCGAATTTTCTACCCGAAATATATAAGTATATTTATATCATTTTGAACGGATCTCATTTTTGTCATCTCCTAGGTAGGATCGATGGACAGTTCAGGAAATGTTTCGAAAATGGTGTCATGTGTACAACCTCCATAGCTGATTTCTCTTAAGGGAAATATGCTAAAATGAAGGAAGACAGTATAAGATAAAAGAATACTAAAAACTGAATGGTGTAGTTCTTAAAATATGTTACTCACATCTTAGAAGTATCATTGTAACTTGAACTTTTCGTTTTTGGCCACCTTAAAAAATAAACAAAACAAAAACAGCTGCGTCGTAAACTAAGCGGATTTCATTCGTGCTGGCCACGCTACTGATTTGATAGTAGCTATTACCTTTTTCCACGTAGTAGGGCACTAGTGCTAATAGGATTTGAAATATGGACTGGAAATGACATTTTTAGAGGCTCAGGTGATCGAAGGTGAATTATTGAGGAGTGGGAGATTTACGGAAGACTGAAAACCCAATATAATATAATAATAATATATAAGTTAACATCAACTTTAGAGACGAATATATAGATCAATCATATTGTAGAAAATTAAATTATTAACAAGATTAGTATTGTAACAGTTTTCACGACTCATAAAAAGTTTCTGGAGCAAATCGTCTTTTCTTAGTTAGCTATAAATAAATCATAATAACGGAGGTGTTCTGAATTGTTGACTCCTTTTTACCGCTCTTCTGTACCCCCCCCCCCCACAGTTCTTCTAATTTGACGAAAGCAATACGTTGCATTTAAGTGGACAGTACTAGGTAAGAGTATTTGATCTCCATGAATGTAGGGTCGATGGACATTTCATGATTTTTTTCGAAAATCTTGTCATGTATACAACCTGAATAGCTGATTTCCATTAAGAGCAAACTAATAATAGGGGAAAATAGATAAGAATTCTTTCAAAGACGGTTGTTTTCCTAATTGAAATAAGGTGGGGGGGGGGGCCGGCGGGAGTTGTTTCAAGTGGAATCCATACGGCGATCCTTCACTGACGTCACAGCACCCACACGTATAGTACATTTCGGTCAGTCGATACATGGTCTTTGAACTGCCTCCGTACCCATTTATTGAGGTATTATAGCGTGGATATTCTACCTTGACCTAATTCCTACTAACAACATGCCAGTTGGCAAGACTGGAGTGTACATTAATGTTTCAGTCTGCGGTATCATATTAGTTAATGTATATCATAAACAACTTACGCAGGACTCATTATCATCAGACTACATTTCTGGTCTTCTATACTTTTCTCCACTCTTATTCATGTCTTCCCTGATGATTGAAACCTCTGCAAGATCTTGTGGGCGTCTGATTTACCTTGTTAGTTCCCTTGTAAATCTGGGTTCATGTTCAAAGGGACAATCATCACAAAGTACAGTATCATATGGTGAATATTATTATTATTATTTATTAACGTCCACTTTTTGCAACTCAGGCTAATTGGGACGGGTTATCTACAGGTTACCACCCTTTTCTAGCCAGGGTGGGATTTTAGGATGTTATTTAATGAATTTCGTCAATAAATAATTTCCTTTGCCCAGTCAAGAATCGAACTCGCCACTCTAGGTTTACCATGTGAGATTAAGGGTGGTGAATATTAAATTTCAAACGAATTTATAAATATTAAGGTTTATTTTGAGCTGAATATGTTGTGCTGATAGAAGCAGTGTGGCTACTACTATAAGCAATAGATTGGAGGAAGTTATGCTGCATCTTAATATCGTCTTGCCTTAATCCAATCATTTCTAAAACAAAAATTATTTTTGCTAAAATGTAAAAGAAATTAGCCAAAAAAAAAATTGTGAAAGTACTCTAAAACCAGAGGGAAAAAATGTTCAAGGAAACTTGCGGTCTCCGAAGAAATTATTTGATACAACAAATAATAACGGAGGTCAGAAAATCTTTTCAATTTTCCTGACTCCATGAAATCACTCCCAGCTATAAAACCACTCAATAGTGTTTGCTTGGGCTTTTTCGTAATCTAAGACTGACCTCCTCAAACCTGAAATACTCGAAGGAAATATGATACATTGTTTTGCTTGACAAAGAAGATTTAATTTATAAATAAACGTTGAATTAACGTTTGTATCGAGTGAGGTAACAGTAATGGTTAACGCGCAAGATATGGGAGTCTTTGTTGCGTTGAATTTTCATTTCTCTGGGGACTTCCTACTTTGAACATGTAAATTAGTTGTACCATCCGACTGAAGGCAAGGTCAGGAAGACGAGGAGGCAATTATTTTTAATGAAGCGTAACAACAAGCTTCAAATTATTCTAGAACATTTCGATAGAGCTCTTCTTAATGAGTTTGTATTGAAGGAAATACAGGCTTGGGGTTTTCCTACCCGACCTTGCTGAGATCGGCTGTCGCCCTTAGCACATTACATAAAGGACTGTCCTTAACAGGTCTTACATAATGCTCTTGATTATGTAACATTAGGGTTATCCGTTTACACTGAGAAGGTAACTGTTTGAAGCCCCCCACCCTCAAAAATTGGCCAAGTGATTTCTATTTGCCTTTGGCATTCCTTTACGCCTCTCTGATTAATTATTCAACGTACATTCACAAGTAATAATTGTTTGTACTTTCGAACTAAAAGAAACGGTATTATATAAAGTAATTATGGAGATTGAAACTTCGAGTATACACGTTTGTACTATCTAAACGACAACAGTCAGTTGTTCATTACGTAATTGTCATTTTCCGTTTTATAGACCGATTTCCACTTTTATGCCGACTTCACTTTTAAAACCAAAACATATCGACTGTTTTCTAATGAAAATTAGTTTGAGCACTTCAACTAATTTTAAAAAAAAATACCTTTGACGGTTACTTGCTATTTTCTACAATTGATCATGTGTAATACATACCTACGTGTGTGATAAAGATCTGTAATAATTCTGGATGATGTGAATATGATATGGTTTTTTCTGGGGACCAAGGTTATTGTACGTACAAACAACGTCCGGCAGCTATCCCCACGGTTAGGCATTTGTAAGGTTAATTCAAAAAACAAAACAAGAAAAGTGAGTGTAAAATCATGCAGTCTTTTCCTGTTGCATTCTGCATGAGAGAATCCAGCAGTAACGGTAAATGTGAACTCCACTTGAGGCTAGAATAATTTCAGATCAATTCTTCCCTTCCCTGAATAGTCTGAATAATGGTAGGCAATTACAGTAAGAGCATTCGTACTACGATTTTTATGTACTATCAGACTGACACATCATCAAGAATTTTCTTAAGTTACAAGGGACCAAGAAAGGTATACGCCGGCAGAAGATACTTTGATTAGCACAGCCATATGCTGTCAAGTATTTCACCGCATTCTATAACTGTCAAGAACTAGACATGCATTATTGATAACACAATGTTGACATTGGCCAGTATTATTGTTTCTTCGATTATGAGCAATTACTAGTTATTAGGGATCGGATTAATACATTTTCTTTTGAACCTTTTTAAACTTTTATGACTTAAACTTTTAAAAATAGGACTAAAGGAAAAAATTCTGCCACTCAGGCGCTGTGTGAACTAAGCAGATTTCTTTCCTGCTGCAATGATATGATCTCATTCTCAGTTCTCTATTTTTCCCGTAATAAGAAGCTTACGGAAAAAATGATGTTGGTGATAGTTTAAGTGAAAATTGCATATAGTTGACATTAGGATTAACTGTTACAATACAAATAACTTGGTTAATATTCGAGCTTCAGAAAAAATGTTTAGGACAACATTTCTATTACATTACTTTTATTAATAGTTTATTTATATATATCATCCGGCGTATAAAAACGAAGATATAAATGGTTTGACAGTTTAAGACAGTAGTATATACTTTATCATACTACAATAAAATTGTCTGCCTTCTATTTAGGAATATAATTCCTGCTGTAATTGCAATATATTATTTACATTTTTTTTTGCAATAAAAGGAAGAAATTGAGAGATACTTGTTTTGACTTAGAGCTGCATGAAGTAGACAAGTTTGAAATAGATTATATTGACAGAATTCAAACCCTTAATAAATATAAAAAATATTTCCCAATTCTATCCAACCATTCTCATGAAACATTATAATACCATATTATAATAAAGCTAATTTGGAGACCAGAAGTCGGAAAATAAAATATTGAAATTTTACATTTATCCATCAATCCTGCCTAGTGTATTTTTATATTTTGTGCGTTAAGCTCTATTGTAACTGCGACTGTAGTGTTTATTTGATCGTTTCCAAACTCCATGTTATCTCTTTATATCAATTTAATTAAAGAAAATTGGCATGTTTTTGTACCTTGATGTCGGTGATCATTATTGTCCCTGTAGTCCCACTGATTCGATGTTAGATATATCATCTAAATCTTACGTCTATTGGCGCTATTCCTAGCATTGTATACCATTTACATGAAATTTTGTTGTGTTCATTTGGTTTAAGGCTTTTCACCCGATGACTTACTTCTGTTGGGCACTCGTCAGATAAACTGTGTATAACTTTAGATTTTGTTGTAAATAAATCCTGAGGAAGGCCTGTAAATCTGTCCTGAGACCATCCCGACTCCTCAATAGCCATTGATTGTAAATAGAAGATTTTCAAAAAATAAATGTTCATCAAAATCTAGTATTACTTTTTTTGGAGTATGAGGATCATAGTTTATTCACTATTAACTAAGGACTAATTATCCGCAAATGACTAGTGACAAGAAGTGGAGATTGCTGGTATATGCGATTTCATATATTCCCATTTACGCCATTTCTTACATTGTTTACCATTCACTACATCTAAAAACCATGTTAAGTAAACAATGAATTCGATTCAGTGGCTTTACCCAATGCTGGTAAGTTTTCATGAAACTTCTCTTCGACTAAAATGTTGTTGTTTGCAACGATTTTCATAAACCCATCTAATAATAATTGATTTTCCTCTACGAAGCCTCACACCCAAATAAAAAATGGCTCACTCAAAGGGGTCTGTTATTTTGTAATTAGTTTCCTCTTGAAGAAACTAATTATTGGGTTGTAACACATGAAGTGTCCGATTTTTTAAACCCTAATCTTTATAAAGGATTAAAACGTTGTGTGTTGATTCCAAGCAAAATATTTACCATCTATAATAAACATTTGTAAATCCTCTAGTCGCAAGCTATGTTTGTTTTTGTCCCAAGTAGGCTAACATATTTTAGTTTAATATCAATCGGGAACATGGAAACACGCGATTTCCGGATAATTTTCTTTTACGAATATAAACTTGGTCATTCCGCGGCCCAGTCAGCAAGGAATATTAATCATGCGTTTGGCGAAGGAAGTGCTAATGAAAGAACTATTCGTCGTTGGTTTTCAAAATTTTCTTCAGGAGATACGACTTTAGAAAATCAGCCCCGTGGACGACCTCACTCATCAGTGGAGGACGAAGATCTTAAAAAAGCTGTTGAAGAAGACCCTCATAAAACAGTCAGAGAACTTGCGTCAGAGCTAGACACAAGTCATATGACGGTCTCCAGGCATTTAAAAACGATTGGAAAGGTGAAAAAGCTCGATTCCTGGCGAGCTCAACGAACGTCAGCAGTTAAAACGCGAAGAGACGTGTGCTTCATTGCTTGCTCGTCAAAGAACCACCAACCACATGTTTCAATACAGACAGTGAACAAATTAAAGGAGTTGGGCTATGAAGTCCTACCACACCCCTCATATTCCCCTGATCTATCTCCTACAGACTACCACTTTTTTCAGAGTTTGGACAACTTTTTGCGAGGAAACTTTTTTACAGATGATTTAGACATTAAAAATGCATTTTCTGAATTTCTTTCAACACGTGACACAAACTTTTTCAAAAGTGGGATAGAAAACTTGGTAAGTCGTTGGCAGAAGTGTATTGAAAATGATGGTAAATACTTTGAATGAATAATATTTCAGATTCGATCTCAATTTTTCTTTTTTTTTCCTGATTCTACAAACGGTCATTTCATATGTTACAACCCAAAACAATGCAACATGTGCCTTATCCCAAGTAAAAGGTAATTTCTGTAATTGTAGGCTGCTATATTCTGTTAGTCGACTTGTAAATTGTTCACTGCTTAATCAAATGGAGGGAGAAAATTGTCACTGGAAAAAGCCAGTTCAGCAGTTTGTGACATGGCTATTTTATTTTGGTTCTGGGTTAAAATATTTTTAGATTGGACCCTTTATTTCAAGCTTGTTTCAATTACTCAGTATTAAAACAAATCTGTCTATTAGAATTAGTACATGATAGGTGCTGGCGAATTATGTTCGTTGTAGTTGAATATTCCATTTAAAATCTTAGGATTGAATGCGGATGTGCAACTAATGAAGTCGCGTCAGCTAGACTCTATTAATAAATTAAAACGAATGAGGGCACAAAATAAACCATTAGTTTATTGTCATTGATGTTAATTAACTGCTGTAAAACCGTTGGCGCAACAAGTCCAGGGCACTGTAATTCACTAAAAAGAATATAATTTCTTACCACATATTCCTATAACATTTTTATTTCACCCTCTCTATCTCTCTTTATCTCTCTCTCTCTCTCTCTCTCTCTCTCTCTCTCTCTCTCTCTCTCTCTCTCTCTCTCTCTCTCTCTCTCTCTCTCTCTCTCTCTCTCTCTCTCTCTCTCTCTCTCTCTCTCTCTCTCTCTCTCTCTCTCTCTCTCTGCTCTCTCTCTCTAATCTCTCTCTCTCTCTCTCTCTCTCTCTCTCTCTCTCTCTCTCTCTCTCTCTCTCTCCCCCTCTCTCTCTCTCTCTCTCTCTCTCTCTCTCTCTCTCTCTCTCTCTCTCTCTCTCTCTCTCTCTCTCTCTCTCTCTCTCTCTCTCTCTCTCCCTCTATTTCCTCTCTCTCTCTCTCACTCTCTGTCTCTCTCTCTCTCTCTCTCCTCTCTATATCTCTCTTTCCTCTCTCTCTCTCTCTCTCTCTCTCTCTCTCTCTCTCTCTCTCTCTCTCTCTCTCTCTCTCTCTCTCTCTCTCTCTCTCTCTATCTCTCTCTCTCTTCTCTCTCTCACTCTCTCTCTCTCTCTCTCTTCTCTCTCTCTCTCACTCTCTCTCTCTTCCCTCTCTCTCTCTCTCTCTCTCTCTCTCTCTCTCTCTCTCTATATATATATATATATATATATATATATATATATATATATATATATATACATACATACATACACGCGCGCACACATATGATGACCATAAACACACACTGATTTATTTAGTTATTCCTTTTATTTGGTGTCACGCCACTCAAGTGATTGATACCCATGAAGATAAGAAAGTAAGCCATGGATTAGGAACCAGGTGGTAAAATAATGTTACATTTATTTAACATGTGTGATCCTATTATTGAGACGAATATAGGAATTTTATTTAGAGTCCGACACTAAATAAACACTAAAGTCCTATGCCCAGGTGGGAATCAATTCCACGACTACTGGGAAGTTATCCACGATTACTGATGCCGCTGTATTAATATTTCCCTCTAAAGAAGTTTAAATAACTACATTTGGAATCAGTTTCAGATCATTCAAAAAATTTGGTACTAGATTTCGCTAAGTGGATCTGACGATCATTATGACAGAAGATCCACCGGCAAATATGTGTTTTATTACTTCTTGATGTTCAGATGCATATCCTATTTTGATGGTACCTTGGGTTTTTTTTTTTTTTTTTTTTTTTTTTTTTTTTTTTTTTTTTTTTTTTTTTTTTTGTGTCATGTTTAAATAAACATTCAGAGACTGAAATATTTTAATTCTATTTAAATAATTGCCTCCCCCCCCCAAAAAAAAGTCAAAATTCATTGTTACGATAAAGAAGCCTAACCATCTCCTTCCTCTCTGAATTAGCTTGTTCAGATGAAGCTCCATGATGTTGTAGTACCTTTGTAGGTCATACTTATTCAGGCTTACAAATATCTGTAAATATATATGTTTTCAGAAAATAGGAAAGTTTCCTTTCTTTCTAAGGGAATAGTACTCAAGATATATATACTTCAGAATCAAATAATTTGGGTCTCCATACCCAATTGAAAATATCTTTTGTCTAGGATAAATTTCACGTCATATATATATATACATATATGATTATGTTTAAATACATTTTTATTTTACAATATGTACACGTTAATCAAGTAACTACTCAAATATAATATAAACAAAAAAAATAATATAAAATATTAAAATAAATAAGATAATTACAAATGAAATTAATAAATGAAATGAAAAAATAAATAAAATAAGAACAAAAAAAAAACAAGTTAATTAAAGTTAAACTCAACCGATGTTTAATTTGCGAGTCTATGTAAGGTAAATATATTGAATTATAATTCTCATTCCTCACAATCAACTTTACATTCTAATGTATTTTTGCTACATCCATATCTATACTTTTGATAAACTTTAGTTCTTTATTATATTTGTTAAATATAATATGAGGTGGCTCTGGCCAATTACCTCCTTTTAAAATTATGTTCATTATTAAATTTGATCTATTTTGATTAAATTTGTACAGTCATAAAGTATATGTAGAAACGCTTGTGTTGTCTGTAAGTCGCAGGTTCATTTGTCATTGTTTTGATTTTAAATCTTGTTAAATAATGTCCTGTCTGTCCACGTTCCGTTAGAAATTGTGTGCATTTGTGATGGTGACTCTTAATTGTGTTGTAGTTGCTGTGAGTTATATTTGGTATGTATGAATGACGCAAGATGTAAGATTTGTTACATGTCGTCCATTATCTGTTCCACTTTTGTATTCTGTCGGTACATAAGTGTTTTTAGCAGATTTCCCTTAAGGGAAATCAGCTATTGAGGTCGTACTCATGACGCGATTTTCGAAAATTTTCTTCAAATGTCCATCGATCCTACCCAGGAGATGACGAAAATGAGGTCCATTCAAAATTATATATATATATATATATATATATATATATATATATATATATATATATATATGTCTGTTAACGCTCTAGCGGTCGCAATTTTTGTTTGATCGTTACCAAACTCGATATTTAAACGTTTTATGTAAAAAGACAGATCAAGTTCGTTAATGGCTGAAATCGGAACAGTGGGGGGGGGATTTAGAGGGGGGATTTTTGAAAATTCGAAATATCTCCGTTATTATGCATCGGATCAAAAAATTGTATAAAACCAATCTTATTGAAAATTAAATTTACTACAAATATTGCTATATACATTTATTCTCTATCTTGAATATTAACCGAGATATTTGCATTTTTATGAAGACTGTGGTCGGGTATAATTTGGATTAGGTCGGCCGTTTCCGTAACTACTCAGCTCAGGTGGAAGCTTCTTCTAACCTTACCTGTCGTTTCTAACCTTACCTTACCTTCTTTACTTTGTGAGATTTATGAAAATACGTTCTGTTCATCCGCCGCCCCCCCCCCTTATTTAGTTCTTGGACTACTAAAATTTGAGTTATTAAAATATAAATTATTCTTACAATTCAGAAGCCGTTTCAGTTGGGAATTTATTTTAATTAACTGAAAGATTTCTCATTACCGTTTGGTGGTGTTGTGTTACCAGTATGCAGATTTCTCTATTGTAAAACTTCACATGGGAAATCTGCTTAGTTTACGCAGCCCCTGTGTGACGGACTTTTATAATATATTCGGTAGCTTTCAAAACTGCGAATTTCTCAGCTTGATTATCTAGCATCAAGTCGGTATTTGTATTTTAGAATATATCCACTTGTACTCTCAGCAATTCATGCTGCTCCACGTGTATATTTAGATCCATAAATATATATATATATATATATATATATATATATATTAGTCAAGGTACCCGGCTTTGCTCGGGAAATCATTTGAGACGGATATATTCTATTTTGTTTTTGGCAATGCTTTGACGTGTACAACTGCTCTTCCCGTCTGGGCTCATTTCTTCCCGTAAGGGTCCGTTGGGTGACTTATGGAAAATAAAATTTTAGATTTGAAGAATAAATGAAAATAAGTCTCTAATCATTTCCTCTCCACTGTTTGACACGCCGTGAATAATTCAAATCATAATCATGGATAGCATTTATTATTATTAAATATCATCTATAATGTACGTATTTTCTGTATACAATCTAGCTAATATACCCGACGATGCCCGAGAAATGATAGTTGACTGACTAATGATGGTATTTTTATATTTTTATTGAATATTCTGAAAAACCAATGGGAATCACAATATCGCGAATTTTTATTTCAGGCTTCCCTTATAACCCACTCCCGTTCTAACCTAAACATTTTAATATAGCTTATAATCATGGAAGAATTAATGCTAATCGAGATACCGAGTTTGGTAAGTTCGGTTCAATCGTTAGCGCCCAATAAAATAGTCGGGAGTCTACTACTTAAGTTTATGGTGTATATCTCGTTTATACTTTGTTAAAAGACAAAAATGAATATCACAAAAGTTATTCTAAATAACCAAATAAACAACTTTTGTTATGTTTATATATGCCGAAAAACGAATAGAAAAAGAAATAAATTCTGGCCTCCCTTACAACCCCCACTCCTGCCCGTCCCAAGAAATGTTAGTATGGCTTATTATAATAAAAGCGTTTGTGCTAACACACATACCGAGTTTTATTTAGTTCGGTTGAGTCTTTTGTGTCAAATAAAATTGTTCACTTCCACTATAGGTTTTAGCGTATATCTCGTTTATAATTCGGTATACGAAAAAAGTGTATATAACAAAAGTTACTCTAAATAACAAAATAAACAACTTTTGTTATGTTCATATTTGCCGAAAAACCGATAGGAAACGAAATATCGCTATTTTTGATTTCAGGCTTTCCTTATAACCACCACTCCTGCTCGTCTCAGAGGATATTCTTATAGCCTAAAGCCTAAGTTGGGTTAGTAGTAATATACATACCAAGTTTCATAAAATTCGGTTCTGTCTTTTATGCGTGAAAAGGTAACAAACAAACACACACGAAAGAAACAAAATGCAGTTATGGTGTCTATGACATGTGAAACGAAAAATTATCGTGAAAATTCGCGAAAAAAATCAATGTACAGACAGAGGTTACAATTTTATATATATATATATATATATATATATATATATATATATATATATATATATATATATATGGTCTATAAGGGAGAATTTGTGATTAGATTAGGAGATCCATCATTCTTGCACGAGTTTTTACAAGGGCTTTCTGCTGAATAAATTATTGTGAAGGAGAAAGGCTTAATTTCCTTGTTCTACGATATTGGACGTGCAATGTTCTGTTGGAAATTCGCTTAGCATCTCAGCACCTGCTTCTTGGAGGTTTATGCTTCTTATAGGTGTGTACTGAACGGCTACCCTTCTTCGCGGGAAGGTGTGAATTCGCCTTTAGTTTTCGTGTCCATGGACTAGTTATGGAGGTAAATTTATTAACCTCAAGGTATATTCCGGTATGTAATTTATTCATTTTTTATTCTCCAAATCCCATTATGAAAGCGAGACTGAACTTATGCAAGGTCACTGAACGCTCTATTGAATTTTCTTTATCCTATTACTTCATCTTGGACGTCATACTTTATAATTTATATTTCACAGACGGGGAAAATCTGATCTTATTGTATTGTTTGTCTACAATGTGTGTTCTCTATTACCATATTCACACTATCATATTCATTTGTGTTCAAGTTTTTTTTTTCTTTATTTTTCCCTTCGAGGAAAGCTAAATTGCCGCCGACCGTTTGATAATGAAAGTTAAATTTTTTTATCGTTTACAGAAAAAACGGCATCGCAATTAGAGTTCTCCTTCCTTTGGAAAAAAAACCGTCATGCAAGGGTTGTGTTAACTAAGCAGAACCCCCCCCCCTTTCCCCCACCCCGCATGGGCAGGCGTCTTCTAAACATTCTAACATATTAGCCCGAGTAGCAAAATGTCCGTCACGCAGGGGCTGCGTGAACTAAGCAGATTTCCCACGTAAAGTTATACAATAGAGAAATCTCCATAGGAGTGCCGAATATTTACGGAATGGCCGAACTAGCTTTCGGCGGAAACGTATAGAAGCGACAATAGCTCGTTTGTTACACTTAATAAAAATGCATATATCTCGGTTAATATTCAAGATAGAGAATAAATGTATAAAACAATATTTATAGTAAAACAAAAATTGCGACCGCTAGAGCGTTAACAGACACACACACACACACACACACACACACACACACATTTATATATATATAAATATATATATATATATATATATATATATATATATATATATATATATATATAATTTTGAACGGACCTCATTTTCGTCATCTCCTGGGTAGGATCGATGGACATTGAGGAAGTTTTTCTTAACTCACGTCGTGAGTACGACTTCAATAGCCGATCTCCCTTAAGGGAAATCTGCTAAAAGTGGATGATAATAAATAATAATTATAAATTATATTTCTCTCTTAGTTATTACCCTATCTAAAAAAACTTCACCTGAATGTGGGTTAATAATTCAAATAACAGTTTTAAGTAAAATCCCACGAGTAGTAGTGGATGATTTGTTTAGTACGTATGACATCCGACGAAATGTGAGAGCTCCAATGGCCTCTTCGGTAGCTTGGTTGTTATCCATTAGGGTCCTGTATTATATTTTAGTCTTGCTTAATTATTGCTTGTCGTATGTATGCAATGTTTAATAACGGATTTGTATTTAATTGTTAGCTAATTTATTTTTTTTTATTTTTGCAATTTTATTCGATAATATGTTGGTGTACAAGTAATATTTCTAGGAGGCTGAATATTATTCCGTCTCGTGTTTCATGCATTAGGAACATTTTGTATAAATCGACACTCTTTCCAACCGACCTCGCAACATTGATATTTTTTACGGGAATAGGCCAAAGATTATGTTTCGACCTGATAAACCTGAATAGACCCATAAAAGTCCGTCGCGCTGGGGCTGCGTAAACTAAGCAGATTTCCCATGTGAAGTTTTACAATAGAGAAATCTGCATACTGGTAACACAATACCACCCTGATTAAATACAAACGGTAATGAGAAATCTTAGTTAATTAAAATAAATTTCCAACTGAAACGGCTTCTGAATTGTAAGAATAATTTATATTTTAATAACACAAATTTTGTCGGTAACAGACAAATATATACATATATATATATATATATATATATATATATATATATATATATATATATACACACACAGTTTTGAACGGACTTCATTTTCGTTATCTACTAGGTAGGATCGATGGACATTTGAAGAAAAATTTCGAAAATTCCGTCATGAGTACAACCTCAATAGCTGATTTCCCTTAAGGGAAATCTGCTAAAAATGGCAGTTTCAAAAGCGTTTATAAAATTACTTTCAGTTTATAAGCGAATCAAGATGCCAAACTCAAATTTTTGTCCTCCCCACCCCGAAACTATTAGCATTAAAAATAAACTCATCTATTTGATGGCATTGATTGATTATCATTAAATATCCAACAACTGCCAGATTATTATGTAACAGTAAAAATGAACTTGAACTATTATTTTTAAATACTTCCATATATGTGAAATCCTTCAGTACAAAATAATGTTTAGTGACGTAATGTTGTACAACAAATACTCGTATTTTGAAGAAGTTCCTTGAAACAAAAACTTTAATTTTCGTTTATTTTTTACATGATGAGCAAATTTCCATAAGGAGTTTTAGCTGGTACAATAACAGGATCATTCATATTATTTTGATCACCTTGGTAGCCAGATCATGAAATTAAGTCTTTATTCTTCACAACAATATATTCAGCAGATAGCCCTTGCAAAAACTCGTGCAAAGATGATGGATCTTACAATCTAGTCACAAATTCTCCCTTATAGATCCCTATATATATATATATATATATATATATATATATATATATATATATATATATATTGGGTATGGGAATAAGTTTAAATTGTTTTTCCATACACAGTATTGATGGCTTCACATACGAGTACATTTCATCTAACCTTTCGATACATGAATTTAAAAGGTGGTGTGTATGTATGCTGCTAAACACAGTTTCAGGCTTTTGTTTGGAGTCAAACAGCAGCTATTCATATCACATCGAAATACAGCGTTCGCGGGAAGTTCTCCTCTACAATCCTTCGAAGAAAAAGTCCGTCACGCAGGGGCTGCGTAAACTAAGCAGATTTCCCATGTTATAAGCTATACAATAGAGAAATCTCTATACGAGAGCCGAACAGTAAGGGCCGAACTAGCTTTTGGCCTGAAACGTTCGTTATCGGCCCACATTTAATAAAATTGCAAATATCTCGGTTAATATTGAAGATAGAGAATAAATGTATAAAACAATATTTATAGTAAATTTAATTTGCAATACGATTGGTTCTATACGATTTTTTGATCCGACGTATGGTAACGGAGATATTTCAAATTTTCAAAAAACCTCCCCTCTAAACCCCCACTCCCACTGGTTCGATTTCAGCCGTTAACGAACTTGATCTGTCTTTTTACATAAAGCGACTAAATATCGAGTTTGGTAACGATTAAATAATAATTGCAAATTGCAAATATATATATATACGAGTATATATATGTCAGAGTATATTTTCAGTTAATTAAAATAAATTTTCAACTGAAACGGCTTCTGAATTGTAAGAATAATTTATATATTAATAACACAAATTGTGTCGGTAACAGACAAATATATATATATATATATATATATATATATATATATATATATATATACAGTTTTGAACGGACCTCATTTTCGTCATCTCCTGGGTAGGATCGATGGACATTTGAAGAAAAATTTCGAAAATCGCGTCATGAGTACAACCTCAATAGCTGATTTCCCTTAAGGGACGCTGTATTTCGATGTGATATGAATAGCTGCTGTTTGACTCCAAACAAAAGTCTGAAACTGTGTTTAGCAGCATACATACACACCACCTTTTAAATTCATGTATCGAAAGGTTAGATGTAATGTATGTGATGCCATCAATACTGTGTATATGGAAAAACAATTAAAACTTATTCCCATACCCAATATATATATATATATATATATATATATATATATATATATATAAGGCGTGAAATTTGTCCTGGACAAAAGATATTTTCAATCTGGGGACCCAAATTATTTGATTCTGAAGTATTTTTGAGTACTATATTAGCGTCTCCCTTAAAGAGAAAAAAAAACTTTCCTATTTTCTGAAAACTAATATATTTACAGATATTTGTTAGCCTGAATCAAAATCATTGATAGCTAGATCATCATTGATGTGAAAAAAGGTACTAACGCCATTGTGAAGTGGTTGACATAATTGTGAAGTATAGTATCATTTCCTCAAAAGTCAGAGAATAATTAAATTGATTTTTGAAATTTTATTATTAGTAGTTTAGAATAAAAAAAAAAAAATTGTTGTGGATCTCTCTTCTTCCGATTTCTTGGCTAATAATTGGCTGTCATATTCTTTGGATGCCTATTTTTATGTAACTGTTGGTAAATGCTTCTTGCCATTCTCCCATACTGCGTGAAAAAATTAGAAATCGTCCAATATAGATTACCATTACTAGGGTAATAATATTACTTAGGATCTGTTCCATTTTCGATTTCTTGCAGATAATGGTGAATGAATATTTCTTTTTTTTGCTTTAGCATTTGTATTATACTCCCAGATCAAGGAATGGAAACTCTCTTGTGCATGGTCTAATATATATTTACAAATTTATTTGGTATATAAATTTATTAGAATTAATTATCAACTGAGCCTTCTGGTGAGCCATTTAAGTTAACGTAGGCTCCCGCCATCTACTCCTCGGGGTGACTTTTAATACAAGAAGAGATTTAACACTTTTCAAAAGCAACATGGAGCAGCATATCTTTGTATTTTGATTGTGCTTATTTGCCTATTTAACAATTATTAATTCAAATTAGCACGGTCAATCTTTCACGAGCTTTCCTCTTTGGCACTTTTTAATTTGTAAACCCAAGATGTGCCAGAACCAAGAGTTATTTAATTCAAAAAACAGCATTGCAAATTGATTCCACTACATCTTATATTGATCGCTTTCCTCCTAAAGTAAATTAGGCATTTGATGATTTATTTGCTTGTAAAAATTATTTGAGGTGGATGTTTTTTTAGGCTAAAAGCTAAAAAAATACAAACGTCGTTGATATTCTAATTATAGAAAAATGTATTGAACAAAAGTTGAAGAATATTACATTTGTACAAGAACGACTATTTGACACATAATATTGTTAGGATTTTATTACTAAACCAGTAATAAACGTTGTTAATAAGAGTTCTTTTGGATTGCAAAATTAAACACTCACAAGTTTCACAGTTTTTATCACTGCACAATTTATTTAACAATGCACAATAAACTTGGTAATTATTTTTAATTACTACTCACAGTATACACTGATAGCGTCACTGTTCTTCAGAATTAGACAGTCCAATAATTCACTCACGGTCTCTGAAGTCCACCAAAAGACGACACTGCACTGTCCTTTACTTCGCGGCACTGCACTGTCTTAAACACGGCACTAAACTGTTACTTACAGTCACGGCACAACACTGTTCTTCTTATAAAAACACTTTACCGCACTGCACTAAGTCGCACTGTACGCATATATGAGCACTTGAGAAGAAACTGACGCGCTCGCGGCTGGCCGGTTCTTTATATAGGTCGTCGGCATACATCAAAGGGAATTGGCTGGGCCTTTCGACGTCTGGACTGAAAGGGTCTATTGCGTTTATGAATATTGTTATTTATTTCTTTACATCCAATTTATACTGATATTGCTAATTGGGACAAGTTATCTATTGGTCGTCACTCTTTTTGGCCCGAGTGGAACTAAGGTTTTATTTAGAAATTCGTCTCTAAATAAGCCCTTGCCCACTTCGGTATCGAACCAAGACTCTAGGTTCATCAAGTGTATTAAAACCAACCACTTCACACGGGTAGCCTGAGTGTTTCTGTCCTGTCCCTCGGGCAGGCAACTGTAGATTATCTGTCTTCTATTAACAGGTGCTTCACAAGCATGAATACAGTTATACGGATTCCATAGTCTGAATGAACGAATTCTAGGGCGAAAGATGAATTCGACAGAATGGTGGGTTTCAGTAAATTGTACTTGCTCATGAGATATGTTTCTGTGGAGTATATTGTATCCAGTGCAATTGACATGGAAGTTCTAACTTACTTCTGGGCTTTTACTTATTATGTCTGGATTAGCAGTTCATGGGCATGAGTTCGTTTAAAATCTTGTTGTTTTTTTTTCTGTTATGAGGTGAAGATAAAACATATATTACAGAAGCGACAGATAAGGGAAAATGGGTTTTACTTTTTATCAGAAAATAAAAAAGAAAGACTCTTCTTTTATCTTTCAACCTTATCTGCGATAATCTCTCTGAGAATGATAGCAAGCAACACCTAAACACAAAAACAACGGAGGAAAATTACGTCCACAATAACCAGATTGCACTCATTCTATGTTGGAATAAACAGTCACAAATTGAGTGGATTACATTGATGATAATGGGAGAGTGTAATCCATAGTTATTTTCGCCATTATTATTAATCTAATTAACGACCAAGCGCTGAGAATTTAATAAAAGTCCTTCACGCTTTTTAGCGGCAATCCTTAAGCGACTTAAATTTAGGAAATATACTTAGTCTCTAACTGCTGTTTGAGCCGGCACCCTGTTGAAATAAAAAAATCCGTCACGCAGGGCTTGCGTAAACTAAGCAGATTTCCCACATGGAGTTTTAGAATAGATAAATTTCACGAGAACCGAACGGTTACTGAACCGGCCGACCTAGCCGGAAACTCACGACTACAATCGAAGTTAGCCGAACTCATCATGTCAATCGCTCAATAAAATGTAAATATCTCGGTTAGTATTCAAGATAGTTAATAAATGTATATAACAATATTTATAGTAAATTTAATTTGCACTAAGATTGTTTCTATACAATTTTTATAGTAACGGAGGTATTTCAAAAATCCCCCCCCCCTCCAATTGGTCCGATTTCAGCCATTAACGAACTTGACCTTTACTTTTTACATAAAACGTTTAAATATCGGGTTTGGTACCGATTAAACAATAATTGCGACCACTAGAGCGGTAACTGGCAAATATATACATACACAGTTTAGAACGGACCTCATTTTCATCTCCTGGGTAGGATCGATGGACATTTGAAGAAAAATTTCGAAAATCGCCATATGAGTACAACCTCAATAGCTGATTTCCCTTAAGGGAAATCAGCTAAGAAGAAGGTCTGTCACGCGGCGGCTGCGTTAAGTAAGCAGATTTCCCACTTGCGCCGCGTATTTGCATTTATCTCAAAACTTAAAAGTTCAATGAGAACAATATTTGGTATTTAAGCTTCAAATATAGTGTTTCATAACATAATAGAATATTGAAAATATGAGATGAGTAGGGGTGGGACTTTACTGAAGACCGAAATCTAAAAAATTCAAATATCTCAGTAATTAACAAGATAGTGAATTAATGCATATAACAATAATTATAGTACATTTAATTTGCAATATGATTGGTTCTATACAATTTTTCGATCCGACATATGGTAACGGAGATATTTGGAATTTTCGAAATTCCTCCCCTTTAAACCCCCCCCCCCCGGCCCGATTTCAGCTGTTAACGAACTTGATCTTTCTTTTTACATAAAACTACTAAATATCGAGTTTGGTACCGATTAAACAATAATTGCGACCGCTAGAGCGGTAACAGACAAATATTAGCAGATTTCCCTTAAGGAAAATCAGCTATTGAGGACGTACTCATCATGCGAATTTCGAAAAAAATCACGAAAAGTGTATAGAATAAATCTTATTGCAAATCACATTTACTATAAATATTGTTATATACATTTATTCTCTATCTTGAATATAAATCGAGATATTTGCATTTTTCAGTTTTCAGCCTCCAGTAAACCCCCACTTCTACTAGTATTACATAAACAATACTCTGTTATATAATAAACCATATTATTAGAAGCATAAATACCAAATATTGTTTTCCTTGAACTTTTACTTTGTGAGATATATGCAAATACGTTCTGTTGACCCCCCCCCCTTCTTTTGTTTTTGGAATACTAAAATTTGAGTGTTTAAGATAAAACTGACCCTGATTCATTAAAAATTACACCTCTAGCTTTAGTAAATTGTTTTCAAAAAAATTAATATGTTATATTCAGATATATTTCATTAATTGTTTGTCTTTCCAGTCTATCTATGCAGCGCTACGAGGCTGGCTGGCCTGTTTGTATACTATTCAGCCGCTTTCCGTTGTAGAGATTATTAACTTATATTGTAAATTTACTGAGCATTCACGATAGTGTTACCTGTATGTATATTTATCTATTGTAAACTTTCGCATGGGAAATCTGCTTAGGTTATGCAGCCCCTGCGTGACGGACGTTTATGTAAAAAGAAAGATGAATTTCGTTAATGGCTGAAAGCAGGAGGGTGTATTTTTGATAATTTGATATATCTCTGCTACTATACTTGGTATCAAAAAATTGTATAGAACCAATCTTATTGCAAATTAAATTTAATATAAATATTGTTATATACATTTATTCTCTATCTCGAATATTAACAGAGATATTTGCATTTTTCAGTTTTCAGCTTTCAGCAAAGCCGCACTTCTACTCATGTATATAATAAACCACATTAGTCGAAGCTTAAATACCAAATATTGTTTTCGAGTGACCTTTATTATACGAGATACAAGCAATTATGTGCTGGTGGGGTCACCGTTAACATATCGGACAAAATAATATAATATATACCAGAATTAAAGTGATTGATTCCCCACGTTGTGCAAATTCACATTATTTAACTAATAAATCATAAAAATTAAATAATCGAAGTGCTCTTATAGTTTACATTTCTATTGAAAGTAAATAACAAATCTATTTTCTATTCAAAATTTATTCTAGGCAAAGACTTATGACCTCACTAATCTTAAAACTAACATATGAGTAACATTATAGAACTATCATATACACCTAGAAACATAACATTATCTGTCATAATTTGCCTATGTCTAATAAAATTTACTCTAATAAATTTCTACATTACTACAATAAACTTATTACGAATAAAACTGGTTCCCTGTATTAGTATTTATTGTATATCATGTTTATACGATGAAAGTGTATATAAACATGGTATATGCTTAAAGTTATTTAAATATCAAAATAAACAACTTTTGTTATGTGAACTTTTGACGAAAAACAAATACGGAACGAATTGTGGCAATTTTTCATTTCATATCTTAGTGCTCCCACACCTGCTCGCCCCTAGAAATATTAATATAGCTTATTTGCACGGAAGAGTTGATGCTTATTCACATACCGAGTGCTATTTAGTTCGGTTCAGTCGTTTGTGCCCAATAAAATTGTTGACCCTGCTTTAGTTTTAGCGTATATCTCATTTATACTTCATTATATGACAAAAGTAATTATAATAAAAGTTACTCTTAATAATAAAATAAACAGCTTATGTTATGTGTATGTTTGCTGAAAAATCAATAGGAAACAAAATATTGTGATATCATTTCTGGCATTACAAAAAGATTATATGATCGTTAAATTTTCTTCTTCTTCTGTTTCTGTAGATAACCCATCCCATTTAGCCTTAGTTGCAAAAAGTGGGCGTTAATAAATAATTTAATTTGATTCTTCTTCTGCTCCACACAATTTTCTTATTTTTTTTTTCTTTCATAAGAACACTCTCCTGACAATAACAGTCACAACAAAATATTAGCGGAATTGGTCCAGTCATTGATGTGTGATGTATATATATATATATATATATATATACAAACACACACACACACATTCATACATATATACTTATACATACATACATTTATATAATGGGAAACCACTGCATGTCCTTGTTACCCTCTTATTACTTTGTTCGGTCCCGTGAAAATCAGGTTGACTTGTTCATGAGACAATTACCGGAGCAGGGTAGTGGTGGGAATTAGTAAGTAGGTTTTGGGTAGTGTGTGTTGTGTGGGTGTGATGGGGTGGAGTGCAGGAGTAAGTGTGCGTGTGTTTGTGTTTGTGTGCATGTGGATGGGTGTTCTGTCCTACTAGCACATCTATAAATGGCAACTTCCCTTCAGCAACAATGAGTCATCAACACATCAAGCCCATAAGATTCTAAATCCACCATATGTAAATCTGCTGGTGAGTTTGTTCATGCCCCCAATTTTTGCTCTAAAAACCTTCTATTTAAAATGAACTATATTAAGATATGGGCTAGATCTGCTAATTTGATTTTCTCATCAGTCTATTTCACTTATTAACATATGGGGATTTTTGTGAAAAGAGATTGTAAAGCTGACTACTACTGTTTCATTAATGGCACATTGTATACACACACACACACACACACACACTCACACACACACACACACACTATATGATATGAGTGAATGAATGATATTAGCAGAATTTTCTTGAGGAAGTCCAGTGATGAGGTTGTTCTCTAAGCTTTCTTCCATACATGCATTAATCCTTCTTAGTAAATGACAAATAGTGGGTTGTTATATTCCTTTGAACTTAAGTAATTTATCTGAATATACCCTTTTAATCTTACATATATTTTATATTTCAGGTGGCAATAAAAATAATTGACAAGTCTAAGCTTGATGAAGACAACCTTAAAAAGATTTTTAGAGAAATCCAGATTTTAATGAAGCTTAGACATCCACATATTATAAGACTGTACCAGGTAATTTCAATATAATTTCATTATTAGATTTATACCCAAATTGAATATTTTCTTTTTCAAGTATATTAATTATTATTAATTTTAATAGTTTATTAGTAATGTATTTGGCTTAATATTAGTCATACATTTTTTAATGAACAATATTTTTCTTTATAAAAATGGCCCAACTATTTCAAACTAGTTACAACTAATAAGATAATTCCTTCAAAATAGAAACAGCAATCCTAATCAACACTAGTAATCAGGATTAATATAAAGGCCTTGTCTTCTACTAATATGTATTATGCAAAGCGCACTTTCAATGAGCAAGCTCCATCATCAGTGCCTGGTTAGAGTTGTACTGTCTGAAAGTAAACAGCCAGGCAACTCTCTAGTAGTCAGGGCCAATAGGATCCTTTAACCATCCAGCACCTCAGGAGAAAACAATACTAGTAACTGTTTATTTAAATTAGAAGATTATAATACAATTTATGACAATTCAAAAGTAAATAAATTTTCTTTACAACCATTTCATTAGTTTTCTAATACATATCTGTGTGATTCCAGAAAGCTTGTTCTTGCATACTTATTGAAATCACAAATGTTTGATTTTTTGAAATTATAAAATTTAAATAAAGTCTGTCAGAAGGTCTTTACATAAAAACGTAATCCTGACTTATCAATCTTCTGTGTTTAATGGAAGTGTTTTACATATTCTTTGATCACTGTAAATTAATGATAGTAAATACATTATGAAAATATGAAATTGATGTCTAGGTCCAAATTGAGAAGTCTTTATTTCATTACAGGTCATGGAGACTGAAAAAATGATCTATTTAGTTACTGAGTATGCGTCAGGAGGAGAAATATTTGGTAAGATGATCATTAATTATTAAAACTTTATTAGTATTTTTTTTGCCTCTATCTTGACTACTGCTTTACAAACAAGTAGTCTTGTTGTTGCTACTATAAGTTGCTGTTGTGTGAGGTCACATCTATTATTGGGCAACTACACCATTTCTTATTGGAGTTTACAACAACAGATTCTGAATTTATACTGAGAGCTTGTATTAGCAACTACTCGTAGTTATGGATCTATACTTACTGATGCTTTGCGATAGATCATTTTTTGTTCTAACAACGTATTTTTTTTTTGCTTTCAAACAAAGCATTTTGGCAATAAAATGGGATTGAACGCATTTTCTAGAAAAATTGTATGCTTGACCATGGTCCAAAATCAAAACAGTAACAGAAGGAAAAATAAAATGCCCAACTATTCAGTACAAATGCATAAACTTATAGTAAGAGGGTGAAAGTCAATAACATATTGTCATTAGAATTTATTTCTCCAAAATTGGTTGGAAGGTTGGTTTTAAGAGTTGTTTTGCTATTTCTGACCACCAAAATATACTAGCTACTTCAAGAGTAAGATAGATGGGACTATGTTACTTTTTAAAATTTTAAATAGGATATGGCTTGTGTAAGAGGCTATTTTTTATTTTATAAAGACAATTATTAGTTTTATTTATTAGTTCAGGAGTCAAGGTTCATTTAGAAGGCAAAATTTAAGTCTATCAATATCATAGGGTTTATTATTTTTATGGATTAAAAAAAAAATACTATTTAACTGGTTGTGTTTAAAATATATCTTCCAATACAGAATATGAGTATATTCTAAAAGAAATTTGCACTCCATTTTATTTTGTTACACCTGACTCTCCATCTTGAGAGAGTCAGGTGTAACAAAATAATACTACAACAAAAACAAAATAAGGTGATGTATTGTACTCAATACGTGACAGGGTTTTCCAACAAACCGAGCCACAGAAGGCTGTAGGTTTGCCATACCAAACCATTAGTTTTGCTGCTGTTGATTCTATCATATCCTGTTAATTGGTCCTATTATTTTTTTAGGGTTATTTCCCCCTTGAGTTCAGGTTTTGTTGTTAATTCTGGTTTTTAAGTTTAACTGAACACCTATCTTGAATGCCACTGTTTGTATATTCTATCACATAGGAATAATTAATTAAATTATTTAAAATGGAGTTGAATAGTTCACACATGAAATACATTTCTTCTTTAGTAAATGTATATTTCTTTGCCTTTTTTAAATATATATTTTTATTCTTTTAGTATACGAGTATTTTGCTTTTTACAATTAATTTTTTATTCTACAGACTTCCTTGTAAAAACTGAGAGGCTAAGTGAAATAGAAGCTTGTAAAATCTTCCATCAAATTTTAGCTGCTGTCAGTTATTGTCATTCCCGAAATGTTGTTCATAGGGATCTAAAAGCCGAAAATTTGCTTTTGGATGCAAACATGAACATAAAATTAGCAGGTAATAATTGTATTTTTTGTTTAGAAAATCTAAATTTATTTAAATATGCTAGAGTATTTTCTATTAATTGCTTTGTAGATTTTGGTTTCAGTAATAATTTTGAAATTGGAAAGAAGTTATGTACATGGTGTGGGAGTCCTCCCTATGCTGCTCCAGAACTGTTTCAAGGTGTTCAGTATGATGGCCCCAAAGCTGATATATGGGTAAATATTTATTAAAATAGTAGACATGATGCCATTTTTTTATTGTTATGAAACGTATGTCATGATCGATTTTATAGGTTGGTTTTTTATAATTCAATGTATATTTATTTATTCAAAATTAATCCATTAAGTATAATATTTCTTAGTTTTCATTATTTTCCTGCCAATTAATAGTAGATCTTGTATTTTGTTTAATAGCAGTAATGGCAGAACCAAGTGAAAAAAGTATTAGTGAATTTACTTAGAACTAAAATAAATGTTTTTCGACTACTGTTTTACCACACTGTTTCAAAACATTAATTTGTTCCAATTTCTGGGTGTGAATTTTCCACTTGTTCGAGATAAAATGTCTTTCCCTCTTAACCCTCGAGTATGCACATTTTGAATGTTACTTGAGTGAACTTGGGGATCTCACAGGTCTACTGTGGTTGGGACAAGGATTTGTACAGATTATAAATTGTAGGAACTCATTTTAAGGGTTTGAATGTTAATTTCAACAAGAAAGCAACATTTATTTATTGTATTTTTTTTAAGTATAACAATTTTTGTTTATTTTTTATAAGCAATATGGATCTCGCCTGATAATACAACAAGAGGATGGGTGATAAAACTACTAATTCTGACCATATACTAATGTTCATTACATTGATGGTATACCTTCAAATATGTTATTTTATTATGTTATTATTATTTTATTTTGTTATGGAATGCATTTTAATATTTGAGTATCCTTGGGTTTGAATACTGTTAGCACATTATTGTAGGGAAAAACAAACTATTTTTAACTCTTAACCAGGATTTACCATTAATTCCAAAGTCTGTTTGAGTAGACTAAGCAGATTTCTTAAATATCATTATTTAATACTGACTAATTAATTTTAACCAAATTCCACTATTGTCACACATGCTCGAATTACACTGAGATTACTTTATATCATTTGTTATCCTCTATTTCTCCCTTATTCAGAAAGGCTATGTAATGATGGTATAATGTAATGATGTAATAAGGCTATGATTGACACATGGTATTTGATATCACAAAATCAGGGAATTATCAAAGGCTGAAAATGAAATCAAGAATTCTCAATATTCAAGTCACAGTAAAATATGTACAACAGTTAATAAATATTTTATTACAAACTAGATTGATCAGGTAGATTATATCATAGTTATTTACAATTTTAGACTCTACCCCTTTTCTAAAGTCCCACTTTTAGGTTAGGTATTTATTCATTAAGAAACTTGATGTTTATTTTTACTTTGAAATATGTAGGCATCAAGAATGGTAATGATCAAATAAAAACTGTGACTACAAAACTGTCAATTTTATATTTATAGATTTTATAATAAACGTCTAAACAAGCATTTTGTTATTTCACATGCTCACTTAGAGCAACAATATTAATACTTATATACAGTAAACTTTATTACATTTACGTGTGGTAAGTTTGCTAAGAGAAATGATATAGGAAAAGATAATTTAAAGTTTTTTTAAATAAATTTAAAAAGGGTATATCATGAATTTATTCTTTATTTATTATCATTGGTTATTTATGTTTATGAATATTTGAAGAATTTTGTAATTGTTTAATCCTAATTTTCAGAGCCTTGGAGTTGTTCTTTATGTATTAGTTTGTGGTTCACTTCCTTTTGACGGACAGACTTTATATGTTCTTAAAAACAAAGTAATATCTGGAAAATTCCGGATTCCTTACTTTATGAGTGCAGGTAAATATTATGTAAAAGTATGTTGATTGCATTATAAAAATTACATAATTATTAATTAAATACTAATTTGTTGTGTTTTTAGACTGTGAACAGCTTATTAGGCAAATGCTATTAATTGATCCTGAAAGAAGACTATCAATAAAGCAAATAAGGGCTCACCGATGGATGAGGCAGGTTAGATTTAATAATTTTAATAAAATACATATTATTTCAGTATCCGCTATTACAAAGTGTTCTTATTTTGTTAAATTCAGGTAGTGGCTGATCCAACCCTTCTTGCACATGAGAGCCTCGAAGATGTGGAACCCCTGGATATCAATCAAACTGTAGTAGAACATATGCTAAAACTTCCTGGCTTAAACAAGGATATGATTATTGAGGTTCATAATGATAATAATTTAGTGTAAATTGTACATTTCATGCATTAATTTGGCAAAGAAAATTGTTTCTCAAATTTAAAATTTAATAAAATTCATAAATTTTAATGAATATTTAATGAGAATGTAACGATAAATGTTTGTATGGGTTGGGGTAATAGAGCTTTAAATTCCAGGATGATGAAGTAAAAAGTAAAAAAATAAATAAAATTACTTTCACAGATAACTATTTATGCAGGATTAGCAATTCAAAAGCAACTACTCGTCATTTGTACTCCAGGATCTTTTCCGTTTCATATCAATTAGTTATTTCACCACTGATAGGCTCCTACTATTATCTATGATGACAATAACACCTTGATTATGATTTAGTATCATCTTCCAGTTACCGCTAGAAGGAAGAGTATTTGATGTAATATATGACTCCTATTACTCGTTATAATACAATAAAACCCATTGAACAATTAAAATAAGTCATGTTGGTTATTCTTAGGTTAATTTATATTGAACTCCAAAAAAAAAAAGTAAAAATTAAATAAAAATAGTAATTTCACTATAAAGAAACAATTGACTTGTACTATTAGGTTGATGTAGGAATAACATAAAATTTTATTTATTACTTTATTTTCACTGGTAATTAAATGAGCAATAGAAAATGTAACATAGTGTGAAATAAATCCTGTATGCCCTTAACTAAACAGCTTTATCTAAAACACTATTGCTATTGAAAAACTTCAATTTGGGGTTATTGTAATGCTCATGGATATAGTTTAGATTAATTTAGACATCAAATACTTACAATATATTCAGTGAACAAATCATTTTTTTTATTATCTGTACACTAGGGCATAGTCATCATTAGGGAATAATTGAACCAAAAAAAATCGATAAGGAAAGGTAACATATCAAACTGCTGTTTTGGGCTCTAATGGCCGACATAAAATGGAAAATACCTTGTATTCTTTATTGAGATAACACAATATTAAGATTTTATTGTTACGTTTTTGACTTTTTATTTTTATTCTAAAGGTAATAATAAACTTAACATTTATTCTCTTTGATTTAAATTATATATTTTTATCCCATTCTAAACCAGGTTTAATTGCTTGGTATTTGTTGACAGACATGGTTAAGCCCCTTTGGAGATACTTCAAATCTTTAATATTGAGGGAAAAATCATTTAGATATATATATATACTAGATAACCCGGCAAACGTTGTTTTGCCATATAAATTATTTCTAGTTCCTAGATAAATTCTAGTGTAGACAAAAAGTAACTTACTTATTATAAGTGTGTATGTGGTATATGCATGAGATAGGCATGGAGCGCTTTGAACGATAAGGGAATATAAATAAGTTATTTTAGTTTATTTCTTAAAATTACATATCACATATTAATTACGACAGTAACACTAACAAACAACATCAATCTTTTAATGCTATAGCGTGAACAATATTTTTTGTTAGCCCATCTTTAGCGAGCACAAACAAACTGGATGGTTTACCCACTCGTGAGCATGCTACGTACAATTGCCCGTGTGAAAACATGGTGTACTCAAATCTAAGCCACAAATAGACATCGTTTGGCCTTGGGATTTGTTGATTGTCATTGCAAATTAAATTTTTAATCGAAGTACAGTTAAAAACACTATAATTGATCAATTGTCGAGCGGGATGACAATGATTAAATTACTAAAATGGCTATAAAAAAAATAGGGGTTGGTGATAAAAAAGTAAAAACTTAGGGTTGTATGTATTTTTTAATGCCACATTATAAAAAAAAAAAAAAAAAAAATTCGTCCAAAAATTAAAAAAAAAAATGTTAAGGGTGAACAACCCTTATCAATTAGGGGTATGAAAAATAGATAGTAGCCGATTCTCAGACCTACTGAATACGCATATAAAATTTGGTAAAAATCGGTAAAGCCGTTTCGGAGGAGTACGCTAACTAACACTGCTGTGACATGGAAATTTTATATATTATATATATATATATATATATATATATATATAATATTGTATGTTTTTTTTTTTAGTCTGTGAAAGGAAACCGCTTTGACCATATAAGTGCTATTTATCACCTGTTTGTTGACAAATTGGAAGGTCGAATATCAAGTTCCTCTGTGCCAAATCCAACAAATTCACTTCTTCCTCAACAACAAACACGTCGTGCCAGTATAACAACAGGTTATTACAAGAATAATACATTTTAGAAATTTATTTATTACATTCATGTATCATGTTTTATTTTTAATTTATTTAGGTGTTGTTGAGCGACTGACACCAGAAATGGAGACTATTCCAGCGGTACATCTCATGCAGGATCCTCTTGTTTTAGAAAAGGTAAAGCACTATTCTACTTTCAATTCATTCTTAATATAGAGATTATTTAACATTTTTAGCTTAATGCTGTTTGATTTTAACTCCCTTGTTCATCTAAAAATTAGATGTTCTTCCTACCTTTTAATCAACATGAAACTCGTAGTAAGAAGCCTGTAAAGTGCTCACTGCTTCATAAATTTAGAAAAGAGAACTTAATATTAAGTGCTATAAATAATAATAAGCGGTCGCAATTTTTGTCTTATCGTTGCCAAATTCGATATAGAAGCAGCATTTTACTTAAACCTAAAGATCAAATTCGGTAATGGCAAAATCAGACCGGTCGGAGGGGGGGGGGGTGACAAGGGAATTTCAAAAATTCAAAATACCTCTGTTATTATGAGTCTGATCGAAACATTGTATAGAACTATGTTATTGTGGATGTAATTTACTACAAATGGTCTAATATATTTTTACTATGTTGATTTATAACTGAGATATTACCATTGGTTAGTTTTCAGCCTTCAGCAAACCTCCCCTCCTACTCATATCATATTAACAATATGCTGTTACGTCATGAAACACTGTATTCAAAGTTTAAATATCAAATTGTTTTCATTAATCTTGTACAATGTGAGGAACATGGAAGTATGTGGTGTTATTGTCGTCAATTATTTGATCTATACGATACTCAATATTTAACCGTTCTATGTAACACCAAAGGTTAAAGTCATTAATGGCTAAAATTGGACCAGGAATTTGGGGAGGGGAGGGTTTACAGGGGGGGGATTTTGATATCTCCGTTATTATGAGTCGGATTGAAAAAGTTTGTAAAATCAATCTTGTTAAGCTATTGATGCTCTACAATTATTGTTCTATCCTTTTTTTTTTTTTTGTAGCTCAATTAAACGAATTATTCTTACTTTCTTGTTTTCAGCCTTCAGTAAACCCCACCTTCTACTTATCAAATTTTAACTTAGAAATAGAAGTTATATGATCAGAAGAGATCAATAGTGTGCCATACCAACATGTGGGAAATCTTCTTAGTTTACACAGCTCCTGTGTGGCAAACATTTTAGCTGTGCAGCCACTGAGCTGTGCCAATCATTTTGTTACCCGTTTTTAAGAGAGATATTTCAATTTTTTTTATTTTAATACTTCTTCCTATTCCCTTGATCAATTTCAATTTTTAACACTTGAAACCATTAGTTTTTATGTGAAATAGTTAAATATTTATTATGGTATAGGTATAACAGAAATTAAGGCCCTGAAATAATATATTGTTCATTAGTGACAATATGCAAATTTATCATTGTAAAATCCAATGAAAACAATGTCTATTTAAGCTTAAAACAAAACTTTTCATGATATATTGGCTTATTCCAATATGGCTAATTATGTGAAATTAGTAGGAGGAGGTTTACTGTAAGCCAGAAACTAAAAAATACAAATATCTCCATTAATATTTATGTTAGAGAAAAAACATATAGAACAAAAATGGTAGAAAATTAAACTAGTAATGAGATTGGACTGGGCATATAACATTATTCGATCCATTTCATGATAACAGATATGTCGAATGTTTGGTTTTACCCTCTCTAAATAAAGAGTTTGATAACAGTCAAATAAAACAAAAAGTAAGACCACTATTGATGTAAGAGACAAATATATATGTGTGTTTGTGTGTGTGTGTATAAATTTAAATGAACTTCATTTTCATAATCTCCTTGGTAAGTTGCATTTGAACAAGTTTTTCAAAAATCGCTTTATGAGGACAACTTCAATAGCTGATTTCACTTAAGGCAAATCTCCTAAAATATTTCATACAACTCATTCTTTTTATAGAGTGTGTTATTAATGATATGGATCTGTTTATTATATGTTTCGCATTTTCCCATTTCTTCTGGAGCTCTAATTAATTTCTATTAATGAAATCATATCCTCTTTTTCATATTAGTAATAAGTACCTTTCCACCATGCAAGCTGGAATGCTTTTTAAACTGTTGTGTATTCCACTATCATTGGGTCATACACGCACACTGTTGAGAAATGTAATTATGAAGTCATCATGAATGATACTAGGGATCCCTAACACTTAAAAAAACCATTGGTCATGATTTTATACCTTGAGTTTTGATTTATATATTAAAAAATACTCTATCAATTATCATAAACATTTGGACTTATTGGTTTTTAGTTTGGAGAAGCCGTGGAAATCGAAACCGAAGAACGGCAGGATGGACAAAATGGTGATAAATATCATGTGACAATGAGGAGGCATACTGTTGGTCCTGGAGATCCTACTCATGAGCAGGTGAATTGTCGAGTTGACTTTGTGATTGTAATTTTCAATGTTTGAAATACTCAACTGCATACTATTGTAACATTTTATAAATGTTTAAGGTGTTGGAAGCTCATTACATGAAGCAAGGTGGCCACACATTGAATATATTTCCTGATACAAATCTTCCTCAAAACATTCCTCTAGTCCAATATCAGTCTCCACATAATTTTACTATCAAGGACCAACATCTTTTAAAACCACCACCTGTTATGGGAGCTGGTAAGAGTTCATTTATTTGCTATTCGATTTTAGTCTAGATTACTAAAATTGCAGAAGTTCAATAATAAATAAAACTCAGTTTCTAAATAAATGAGTTTACTCACCATGCTCTACATGTTTCATACTTCTCTCACTATTGGCTTATGGTCACTTAATATTTAGATATTTTGTGTCAGACAAGTCACAGCAAGACTGATAAAAAATCAAGATGGCTTCTGAGCCCTCATTTGATTTTTAGATCAGAATATAATGAACTACAAAAAACACCCCCCATATATTTTAGATAAATACAAAATGAAATACAAAAAGTCTTTAGTAATAATGATACCCTCATGACTCCTTGTTAACTAGGGCAAACTTTTGTGATTTTTTTATGTTCATAATTAATTAGCTCTAATCAATACCTCTTCACTATTCTAAAAATTGTTTATTATTGTTTGTTATATTGGTCAATATAAATCATTTCATGGATAGTAAGTAAGCCAGTTTCTCACCACCTCTCATTAAAAGCAGTGCAGTAGCTAAGAGGATTGAAACCTAGGACTAAAAACATAATAAAAAATTTATAAACAAAAATAAAATGCTGTGAAGCAGAGACATTTGTTTAACCTAACAAATATGACTCCCTTCATTCTCAACCCAACAAAATCTAATAGCAATTAGTAGCATGCTAAATAACAAAATGATTGACTACTAATATTAGCAGAAAAATAAGGATACAAACTATGATTTATTTCCTTTCTAGTTTGTCTGTAAAAGTGTTAATACATTATTATTATTATTTTTATTAACGTCCACTTTTTGCAACTTAGGCTAATTGGGACGGGCTATCTACAGGTTACCATCCTTGTTAATACAGTGTCACTTTAAATTTAATTCAGTTCAGTCATTTATAATAGCCACCATCTATAACTCTAATCGAGAGCTTCATTCTGTATATCTTAAATCTGCACAATTATTCTTTTTTCTAGTATTGCTAATTGGGATGGTTTATTTAATAAATTCATCACTAAATAAACTTCTATTCCCGTCTGAAATGAACTCTCCATTCTAGGTTTATTATGCTTGATTAAGGCCAATGGTTTAACTCACGTGGCTAGCCTGAGCCCCGAAAAAAGAATAAAAACAAGCGAAAGGAAGAATATTATTGGTATTCTGCTTATCTCTAATATGCTTCTAGACTTTTTTATATATTTTTTCAATTAATCACAGATGACATCTTCTGAACTGCTGGTATATTTTTTTCAGTAACCTATGCTAACAAGATTGAAGAGATTTAATCATACAGTAGCTTAAAGTAAAACATATTTGAATAGGTTGTAAATAAATAAATAAGGTGGGGAGGGTGTTACTGAAATCTGAAACAGAAAAAATGCAAATAACTCTGTTAATATACAGATTATCAAAAAATTTATAGAATAAAAATTATAGCCCATTGCATTCAAGAAAATTGAACATAAACATGTTTCAATTATAGAGATGTCCGTGATTTTATGTTTTACATTTTAATAATAAAATAAAAAAAAAATCCTGTGAACATCATTAGCATTTACCAAACATTAGTTATAGGTTTTCTAGGTATACTAAAATTTAATTAATTTTTCCAGTTGGAGGATTCGGGAGGAGGGCTTCTGATGGTGGAAGTCATTTTCACACCTACTCTCAGAGGGCTGTTAGTGAACCAGGCAGTCAGGAAGAGCTTCAGCTTGTAAGTAAATATAACTGCATTACAATAATATAAAATATAACTCTAAAAATATAACTTCCAAATGGGGCTAAGTTGGAGTGTGCATTGATGGTGCAGTCTGCATGCTCATTGTGGCTAAAGCCTATCATTATTCGGCTTATGCAGGCTAAGAGCTATTGAGTGTTCTTTAACAACTCTGTCCTCGAGAGGAATTTTCTCCACTCATGCCTTTATGGGTATGAATGGAACTTTCCTTATGATGCCCTTATTGTTGGATGACCCAATGCAAAAGGCTATGGGAAGCCACTGCATGTCCTTGTGGCCTTCTTCATTCCCTTGTTTGTTTCTGTGCAAATCAAGATTGCCTTTTTATGGGAACAATTACCGGGTGTAGCCTTTGTTTACAACCATTTTTCAATGCAGCAACTTGATTTAACCAACTCATTGTTGCCTTTAGGTCATGGCTATGCCTTGTAGTTATAACCATTGGGTTCTTTTGCTCTTTTCATATTACTATACCTATTGAAAAAAAGTCTTTCTGAGCCACCCCTCTCCGTGCTAATATAAGCTAAAAAATGCTAAAATAAGTAATTTCAAATCCAAAAATAAAAATTAAAATTATTCCTACTCATAAATATCAGAAGATATGACATTGAACTATTTTGGTAAATATATATGAATTAGAGTGAACACACAAAAATATTAAGAAAAAAATTCTGGACCTCATGAAATTATATTTCTTCAGTCTTTAAAAAGTGATAAGTTTTTAAGGTTACCATATGAACTCAATCTCGAACTCATGAAAATAATATGGCCTCAATTGAGTAGGCTCTTTAGCTACATTTAAAATTTGCTGTCAGAAAAAATTATATTGTTGCAATTAAATTATTGAAAAAATTACATCTGAATACTTGTACTTGATTAAAATGACATCTGCCTGTATCTAGTTACAACCTGGAAGTCCTGGCTTAGCTCAAAGGTCTCAACCTATTAGTTCAAACAACCTTGATAGCCCTAGTGACCAGCCTATGCAATCAGCCGTTGATGAATTATCACCAGATGCTTATGCAGTCACAAGGTATATATTTTCACCACTATTTAATTTATTTGGTACTGGTACCATCTATTACTTTATCTTTATAAGTTTTTGAAAGAAAGTGTTACCTTAACCACTGAAGACTATCAAGTACTAAAATCCGTTTACCTCATTAGAAAGTTGTGTGCAATTGTCTAGTAAAATTGTCTATTTATGTGTAATATACATGTTTTTAATTGTCCGTTTTGACAAACACACTTGATTGAGGAAATATCAGTAGAATCAGTCAATTGAGTTGGAGTAGGGGGGGGGAAGTGCTTTGTATTTAAAATTCTAGAATTTTAAACAGTTCTGTCATGCCATTTATCGCATTAACAAGCCAGTTTCATCTCTGATATCTTGGCGGTAAGACTTTATTTGAAGCTTTAAGTCAATGTACAGTTAAATACTTGCTAAGCACAGCATGGAGATGGTATAATACTTATAAGAGAAAAAAGAATTATGTAGTCTTAGTAATATTATAAAGAAATATCTAAAAAAAAAATGGCAGATGATAAAGTGGTATGGCTAAGTAAATACAATCTTTATATTTTGTCCTTCATAGGCTGTAGGTACAACCTATATTTATTGTATTTAAATACTAAGTTATTTTCACCAACCAAGGTTGTGTAGATCAAATATCTGTTGTTTTTAAACGAAAAAATATATTATGTATAATAGAAAACAGCATTATTAAGGTTCAAGTATTTTCATTAAAAGGCCAACCTTGATTGGAAATATTTATTTTCAGCAGGCTTTCAAAAAAACACAAAACTCTTCAGTGATCTGTATGACACAATATCAATTAAAGAAAAAATCAATCAGTTTTATTGTTAGCCGTTATTATAATTCAAAGTAGTAGGTGATAGTTGGGTTTCGGCTAATAAAGTTTTCTAAATTCTTCTTTTAGAGGATTTTTTATTTGCTGACAGTTTCGGGCAACCGTTGGTTCCCTTCTTCAGAGCTGAACAATGAAAACTAAAAATATAAATATACAATAATGGAATAAACGGAGCATATTATTACCTTTTAAGTGTACAATGGCCGTAAGTTGTAATTTATAATGAATATAAAGCAAAGTAGGGTGGGGGTGGGTGTAAACACCATAACATGAAATGAACCGTACTAAATCTAAAAAAACAAAAAAAATATATGAAAATGTACATACCAGTTTTTTTTTTATATGGGGGAAGAGCAGAGACACGAACTGCAAACAATGGAGACTACATTATGACTGAGGGAAAAAAATGAAAAAACGGAGGTAAATAGGAAGGGGTTGGGGAAAAACAAGGGAAGGCCAATGAGCCTGAAGTATTTTGAAAATATGTGCATATGTAGGAGATATTTTTTGTTTGTCAGTTTTGTAGTTTATGCTGTTGGGGTCTATGTTGATATGCATGGTTTCAGAAATTAGGCGTTTGTGGTGATTTTTTTGAGTATCAAGTATGGTTGTTTGTTATTGCGTGTTTTGCGAGGGCGGAACTGTCTATTTCTTCTTTATTAATAGTGCGTTTGTGTTGGTATAGTCTGTGTTGTTTGGTCTCTCCTATGTATACCGCATTACAGTTTGGTGTCGAGCAGGGTTCTTTGTATATGACGTTGGTGTTTTGTTCAAGGGGCAGAGGGTCTTTGAGTTTTGTGTATAGTGATTTGAGTTTGTATTTAGTCGTGAGCCCTAAGTTAATTGAGGGAAATATGTTTTTAAGGTTTTATTTATTTGTTCAGTGAAATGTTTTTGGTACGTTATGGAGCGAAAAATGGGAGTCGAAGTGTGATTCTCAGTGTATGTGTTTGTGGGTTTTTTATGTCGTTTATCAAGGCTCGGGGATATTGGTTTTTGGAGAGGATTTTTGATAGTTTTTCTATATTTTGGGGATGAAATTGAGGATGGGATATGGAGAGGACTCGGTGTATGAGATTCTTTGCCACATTTCGTTTTTGGTGGAATGGGTGTGCTGAGTGAAAATTTAGAAGTCGTCCTGAGTAAGTCAGTTTTGTGTACCAGTCTGTAATAATGGTGGAGTCAGGTTGTCTGATTAGTAAAACGTTGAGGTAGGGGAGTTTATTGTCCGTCTCAACTTCATATGTGAATTGTAGGCGTCGGTGGTAGGAGTTGAAAGATTTTAGTATGTCGGGGAGTTTGGTGTAGTTTAAAACTAGGAAAATGTCATCAACGTAAAGGGATATGAAGGAAATGTCATCATTGTGTAGGGGTGGGGGGGGGTTATATGATCTAAGAGGTCATTGAGAAGGATAGAGGCCAAGTCGGTGGCGAGGCAATTTCCCATGGCGAGCCCGTCAATTTGTTTGTAGAATTGTTCTTTGAAAACGAAATAGCCATTATTGCAACAGAGGGAGAGGGATTGAAAGAAGGAGTCAGAAGAAAGTGCGGTGGATTGTTCTATGGTGTGCCAGTTTTTTCTGATAATATCTAAAGTTTGTTGGATGGGGATGTTAGTGAAAAGGGAAGAGGCATCAAAGGACACTAGTAGGTGATTGTTGGGAATTTTGAAGTTGGATAATTTATTGAGGAGTTCGAATGAGTTTTTGATGGTAAAAGGATTTTGGTGGCTGAGGGACTGGATTCCGGGAAGGAGGAATTTGCTAAGTTTAGTGGAAGGTGTGTCGATATTGGATATAATGGGTCTGATGGGATTACCGGGTTTGTGGATTTTCGGGAGACCGTATGCTTTGGGTGGGTGGGAATTGTGAGAAATGAGATGGTAGTAGGTTTTTTTGTCACATCGATCCCGTGTAAAGAGGAAGAGCAGACAGTTACTCGAAACAAAATTACTAACATCCTCACAAACCACCTCAAAAAACCCACCCCGGACACACATAATCTACCCAAATCTTTCATACACGACATCAAATCAACTAAACATTTCCTAAAAACACACGTAGACGACATAATTTGCACCCGAGCTGACAAAGGTAACATCACAGTGATCATGGACAAAACAGAATATATAACAAAAATGACAGACCTTTTTAATGACAGTACCACCTACACCAAAATTAACAAGGACATTACACCTAAAATAGAAAAAATCTTCAACGAACATATTTCTGGATTATTAAAGAAAAAGGAAATCGACAAAAAAACCTACTACCATCTCATTTCTCACAATTCCCACCCACCCAAAGCATACGGTCTCCCAAAGGACACAAACCCGGTAATCCCATCAGAAATCTGGTCTGTACGTCCATTTGTTATTTTGTTCAATAACGGTTTGGAAGATTTTTATGGACTTAGATATTTTTGAACGAACTATTCCAAGGTACAACAAAGGCTATGTGAGAATTATAATTATCAAGTAGGAGGGGGGGGGGTACTTCAATGTCAAAACACGTATTCGGCGATATCTTCATTTTGGTTTCATAAAGAAAATTTAAAGAAAAAATTGATTCTGAATAATAATTATGGCATGAAAACATTATATATTTATGAATTTTGATGTTCGGACTTTTGGTTCCCAAAGACTTTATTCATGTTCCAGGAAAATGCCTCAGTAGAATTAAGAAATAGTTTGTATATGTATTAAGGGAACAAGTATTGTTAACATGCACTTTTTATACTTTACTATCACCCCAGAGGGGGTTCGCTTTGATGTCAATATATATATTTGTCAATATCATCAGTAATACTGAAATTCATTGGAAAATGTGAAAAATGAATTATGTTTAAACACATTTTATAGCCCTAAAATGTTTTTTTCCTTCCAGTTATGTTCCTTTCTCACTTGTTTCATTAATTTGGAACTTTTTTCTTAACCCTAGAAGTACCAAGGGGGGGGGGGGCTCCTTGAGCCCACAACTTTTTGTTTTTGTTCCCTATCACCCAATTTTAATGGGATATTTTTGATATTTTATGTATTCCTCAGAAAAACATCCTAGAATGAGGGCATAACAACAAAATTAAATAAAAAAACTTCTATGTTGAGAAAAAATTTTTTTTGACGTATGGGCTCGAGGAGCCCCCTCCCTTGATAAAGCAAGGGGTAGTTATACACTTAAGTACCTCGCAGTAGTAATACACAGGGGGGCTCCTCGAGCCCACTGATATTTAATACTACTTTTAACTAGTAATTCAAGTGTTATTAATTATATTGCTCAAATAATAATTACTTTGATGTAATTTTAACATACACAAACCTTCTCAAGTTTTTTTTTCTCAATAAAATAATATATATATTCTCCCCATATAATTTTTTTTCATATAAAAATATAATACTGAGATGGTTATAATTATTGCTCCTGATAGGTACTTTTTTAGAAAAGAGAAGATTTTCTAGGTTGTTCCCAACTAGGGGAACAGTTAGTCCATGCTGCATCCTGGACACAACATGGAGAAGAAATAGTGCTGGCCGAAGAAAGTACTTTTTATTTGAACTATCTGAGAGTTTAGTAAAATTGTGTGTTGCTGAAAGGAGTGAAAATCTTGTGGGCATTCCTAGATCTTCAGTGAAGGCCATGGATCATGTTCTATGGCGAGAACTGACTTATCCCCAATTGGCGGAACAAGGTTCATCAAGTGGAAGGCTAAGGTTTTACACTTGTGTTAGAGAAGCCAAATCAAAAAAAGAAACATACAACAACCTATCAAAATCTAAGCAGCGTTGCTACAAATGTAAACGTTCAGCGTATAACAAACACTCGGAAAAAAATTATTGTGCAAAAGCACCAATAATTGCAATTACGTATCTGATAATTAGATTTTCTTAAATTATTATTCTATTATAATGTTATAATAACTTAGATATAGATAACTTTTTATTCTAACAATGTTTAGATATGTTCCTCTAGTAGAATAAAATTACATTTAATTTAAAGTCATCCTTTTTTCCCCATCCGCACTTTTTTTTTTAATTTATTTTTATTTTTGTATTTATTTATTTTTGTTCACAGGTGTTATAAGAAACGTTCATTAAACATAATCCAATAGAAATAAAAATTTTAAAAAAATTATAGAACCAAAATAAAAGGTTTTTAAGGTTGTGGGCTCAAGGAGCCCCCCCCCCTTGGTAATCCATGCGACCTGGGAGAGGTCGGTAATACTAGGGTTAAGTTATGTACGAGTGAGCAATTCTCTCAAGGGCTCTTTCCCTTAAGGGAAAACAGCTATTGAGGTTGTACTCATGACGTGATTTTTGAAATTTTTCTTCAAATGTCCATCAATCCTACCCAGGAGATGACGAAAATGAGGTCCGTTCAAAACTGTATGTTTATATCTATCTATCTATATATATATATATATATATATATATATATATATATATATATATATTTGTCTGTTGCCGCTCTAGCGGTCGCAATTATTGTTTAATCGTTACCAAACTCGATATTTAGTTGTTTTATGTAAAAAGAAAGATCAAGTTTGTTAACGGCTGAAATCGGACAAGGGGGAGGAGGGGTTTAGAGGGGAGGATTTTCGAAAATTCGAAATATCTCCGTTACCAGAGGTCGGATTGAAAAATTGTATAGAACCTTATTTCAAATTAAATGTACTATAAATATTGTTATATACATTTATTCACTATCTTGAATATTAACCGAGGTATTTGCATTTTTCAGTTTTCAGCCATCAGCAAACCGCTACTTCTGCTCATGTTACATAAACAATACTCTGCTACATAATAAATCACATTATTCAAAGTTTAAATACCAAAAAGTGTATTGAAGAAATCTTTATTATACGAGATACATGCAAATATGTCCTGGTGACGCCCCCCCCCCCCTGTCTTGAGGTTTTGGACTACTAAAATTTGATTGATTGAGATAACAATTGTTCTGACTCATTATTAATTACAGTACTAGATATAGTAAATAGTTCTCAATAATATTAATATGTTATATTCTGATATATTTCAATAATTGTTTTTCTTTCCGGTATGAGGCGGGCAGACCTGTTTGTTTACATTTCTAGCCTAACGCTTCCTGTCGGCAGGTTATTGAAATTGGATGAAACATTTCTTATTTCCGTTTGTATTTATTCATGGAGGTGTTGTGTTACCAGTATGTAGATTTATCTATTACTAAACTTCACAAGGGAAATCTGCTTAGTTTACTCAGCCCCTGCGTGACAGACTTTTTAAGTTTTAACTATGAGTAAGGTAGAGGGAATATTTATTTTGTTATATTTAGGTATATGGAAACAAGAGGCTGCATAAAAAGGCATACAGTTGCTACTGGTCCTGAAGAGAGCCACAGACATCAGCCTGTACCACCACAGGGGAGAATGAGAAGATCAGGCTTACCTACTGTCACTGAGCGGCCACCAGGTTAGATCATTTTAATTTGTTTAGCAGCTGGGGCGTTTTATTTTACACATGCCTGTAATAGTTTTATTTCTTAAAATTGAATTTTTTTTTTCTGGAAAGGATAAGGAGATGATACTTTTACTAAATTCAATACTTCTGAAATAGTAATCTGTACTTTTTTAAAACTCTGTCTCATGCTCTCCCTGTCTCTTTATCTCTCTCTCTCTCTCTCTCTCTCTCTCTCTCTCTCTCTATATATATATATATATATATATATATATATATATATATATTTATATACTATAGTTTGTTAAAAATAGTGGGAGTGAAACAAATTATTCTTCAACCCCATTATTTTAAAAATGGCTTAATGGATGAGGTCCTGTTAATAATTCTTATGTGAAATGCGAGTAATTATTTCCAACCAAATAAAATTAAATAGAAAATTTTATTTTAAGGATTATCTTCATTTTTAAGAAATAAAAATATGGGCCACTAATCAATCAATACTGCCTCCTCAAATAGAGGGAAAGAAATGTATTGATAGATCTTAATTTAATTTTGCATGCTGTATTTTTTGTGCATGTCATTTCTAATTACACACCAAATTACTTGATTTAATTTACATTTGTCTGATTTCAAGTTTTGTTTTTGCTTTTGATGTACTTTAGTAGATTTATTTTGATTATTTTTTTTGCATTATATAGTCACCATTGTACCTTGTTTGGCACATTTCAGTAATTCCTGAAACATGTTTGTCCCCATTGTAGTTTCATATTCCTTTGTTATTTTTATTGCTTTAAGTAGAATTTGGTGTGGAGCTGCCATTTTTAATTTACGTATTTTGCCTCTTAGTAAAAGATAATTTATAGAAATGTCCCGTTTGAAATGCTGAGGGAAATGCTAAACTAAATAGTAACACTTAAGAAGGAGACTGGTATGTTATACAAGGTACAGTGAGCTATGAATGTGTACATTTGGGCAGAAATTAGTCCTGAAGTGAGGCGTGAAGTGGAGGCTCGAATGGGGAGACGGTATCTACCTCAGATGAGCCCTCAAAGCTCTACACAGAGGAGTAGGCATCTATGGAAGCACCATGTTTTACCAACACTTCAAGAGTCACAACAAAGGGTAGCAGGTAAGTTTAACTGAAATATTTTAATTTTTCTTTTCTTGAGGTTATAAGCTTGAAGTTCTCTAGTATATAAGTTATATAGGCAGTCTATTGAGTTAAATGTGTCAAATTCATTGAATTCTATTGTTGCTTTTCATTTTATGTTATTGCTGTATAATCAACCATTTGAAACTATACCCCTTCTTTATTTTTTTTTAAATTGAAGTCAGGCTCTTTCATTTTATGATGAAAAGAAATTATGTTGCAATTCACATATTTTTTGATGAAATTGTGAAGTTTTGATATTTTCATCAATATTGACAATAGCATCTTTAGAAAATAGGAGTGATCATTCTAGTTTTTTTTGTGAAAGCAGAATTTCATATGTTAGGTTGAACTGATTTGAAAAATGGGAGTCCTTTTACCATAAGTGATGAATGATGATTTATCATACCATTAATAAATATAAGTTACTCTTAACTAACCTATGCTAGAATCTTTGTAGGACATAGATCTCTGTCATTCTCTTCAAATGTGGTAGAGTATAACCACACTCTTTTAATTGTAGATCCCTAGCCTCCTCAGGCCAACCAATCCATTGGTTCCCTCCATCCTTGCTCACCTGGACATGCAATTATTTTATTTATTTTTTTTGGTATCCTCTCAGGTTCCCTTCTCTTGTAACCTAAGCGGAGCAATCTGCTCTTTTTAATAGCTCAAATGATATTCAGTTTGTGACTCAAATTCATTAATTTGACATTGCTTCTGATCCTCATTCTGTGTTGCTCTTTTATGGTTCCAAATATTTCTTTTCTTATTTTTTTTTGAAAATTATTTATATTTGTGTTTCTAATGAATGGAAAATGTCTTGAGCAAATTTTCTTTATCTCTAATAGGTATGGGCATATTTTATCTTTTTATTTCCATCCCCCCTAAACTCTTCTTCCCCTCAGGTGATTTTACTGGGTAAAATTTTTATTACAAATTTTCAAATGTTATATTCTGAGTTTCAAGTATAATTGACACTTCAGAAAGTAGCTGTGAGCGAGTCTGTCTTGATAATTCATCAGTAGACCATCCAACTTCATAACACGAATGCCAAAGCAACATTAACAATAGCTAGTCATTAAATTAGTGACTGTGGGGTTTCATCTTTCATTGTTCAGGTGTAATGGGATTAGCCAGCCTCCTGGAGACAACTCATTCCAGGTTGGTTAATGAAGGTTGCATGCCAAGTTAGGCACTTGCTACTCTGATCAAAAATTCTTTCATGGATGAAAGGTAAAGGTCTCTGAGGTCTACAGATAACAACTGAGGTCAACACACTCACATATACATATAAAAGAATTCGAATAAATAGTGTTTCTGACATCTCAGGAGCATCAAAATTAAAACTTATTGTGGTCCCTGCCCTAAACCTGTCCATGTAGCCTATGATAATTCATAAAATTTATAAGATTTTGAACATTTAGAATTTTAATCTGACCATATAAGGTTGGTGTGTTTAATTGGTTTGTTAATTGAATCACGTTAGGGCGGCTATCCTCTGGTTGATTAATTCCTGATACTAAATATGGCAGAATACGTTCTTTTGTTTTTGGCGAGGCATCCATAAAATATTAATGTGAAATTTACTAATCTGATTAAGATATATCATTTTAGAGTATTTTTTGTTTTGAAATACCTTTCACAAATCTTTCTTGAAACTATTAAGTTTCTGGTATTATCAAAAGAGGTATTTCTTATTTTGTTTGGTGACACTCCATACAAATTAAGTACTTAGAATCATCATTAAACTGAGTATGCAATGAGTATTTCTTCTACACACTTGCTCCACCCTTTCAAAAAATAATATACTAAAAAGTTTTTATTAACAAGAAACTGGAGAGGCTCAGAAGACAGTATTTTTCCTCGCAGCAAGAAAAAAAGATTTTTCTTATTCTGAGCAAAATAGTAATTTTACAGGTTGGTAAATATGTTTTATAGTAATTTTCATTATTAATGTTTTCTTAATTTTCCTCCTACTGAACTGTTCAGCCTGCCTATTTGGACTCATCTTGCAAAGTCAGGTTGTGTATGTAGAACTGGTTCAATATTGTACTTTTTTTTGTGTTGTTTTCCTCACAATGCTTTTCTATACACATTGGTGGTTGTGGTTTTATTTGTTTAAAGCTTAGTTGTTTTTTATTTGCATGCTTTCTTTAAATTACTTAGATTTAGATTCACTGACATGATTATACACAATTCAAATATTATATTTCTTAGCAACACATATTTGTAGAATCAATCTTAGCCTTGTAACAGAGTACTTTTAAAAAAAATAAAATCTATATATGAGTTGATGATATTTACTATTTCTTGTAAATAATAAAAAAAAAAAAAAGAAAAAAAAAATAGCAATTTGGTGAAACATTGAAGAGAATGATTTAAACCTTCCAAGTTTAAATCTGATATTTGAGTAAAATTTTTGAAGTTTAATAAAATTTGTGCTTTCAAAAGCCCCGGTTGTCTGTAATAGCTGAGCTCCTATTGTCTTATTATGATGAGAGAAAAACATATCTTTTTTGATGCAATAGAAGTCCTTCCTCTCCAAGAACAATCTAAAGTTATGTTACGTCTGCTTTCTTCATATAATAACATGCAAAATATTTTTCTTTTTGTCCAAAACAGCAAGTATTGAGTTAAACAATATCAGAAATTTTGCTTTATTAATCTTTCTGCTGTGTATATAAATTAAAGAAATTCGATTTTCTTATTTTTTTTTAAAAACATATTTAATATAAAGTGTAGTCTCCTACTGGTAATAAGCAGTATGCCTTAATGTAGAGTCCTATTTCTTTATTATTTTTCTTCTTGCCTGGACCCTTGTCAACACCTGGCCTGTTACTTGAATGGGTCCCTCTGTGGCATGGACTACCCACAATATTTTTAAAAAAGTGTATTAGATCTGATGAAGTTTAGTAGCTCCTTTAATAAAATGAAAATGTTACTTCAGAGTTTTTCTACGAGAATAGAAGAATGAAATATCAATAAAAATGATTTACGTTTATTTGGAAATATGAATGACAAGCTAAAAACAGTAAAGACGGATTTATCTTCTATTCACAAAAAAATTTGGAATTTCATACTTACATTTGTAATTGCAATGCTGCTATAGATTTTCACGTCTGACTAGAGCACTACTAGATTATCGTCGTGAATAACAGTTTAGGGATAAGCAATTGGCATTGGTAAACAGTGTCTGGGACCCATCTTGCCAGATTTCATCACAGAGACTGAACTTGCAATGAGGTGTATTACTGTCTATTGTATTCCATTACTAGTGACATTTTAAGAGTATCCTGAAATGGTCAGTTTCATTCTTGAATAGAAGCATTTTTGTGTTCAAAAGTAATGAAGTGGATTGCATACTCGGCAGCCATATTAGAGGTGCTGAGTTCACAGCAGCGCATTGCACACTAAATTGTATTCATTTATACAGATACCAGGCTTTGAGTTTGGTTCCTCTCCCTTCTCCCAGTGCCCACTCGAAATTGTGAAAGGATTGAGTATCCACTTCAATAAAGAAGCAGCTATCTTTAGTCTTTATTCAATCAATCAAGTTGACCTCTCTTCAAAGCTTGAAGGCCCTGGCTCTTCATTCATATCTATAAGTACAATAGATGTTTTTAGTTACTTTATATTTATAATATTGAAGGTTGTTATTTAATTTATTTCTATACAAGGAGGAAGAGACAGTTTGAAAGAAGTCTCTCATCATTTCCCAGGAGGTAGTGAGCGATATTCGCCTGTAAGACGTGCAAGTGAAGGCTCAACCCATTATACAGCTGAACAGTCAACACTGAGAGCTTTACAGCTTGAGCAGCAACAACTGCAGGTATGAGATTTCATTATAGTTAGCTCCCTGTTGTTTATTGATTTTAATCATCTTACACTATTGTCACCCACCATACTATTGTCCTTAGTAAAATTATAGCTTGTCCCAGGTTCATGCACATTTTTTAGCAAAACTAGTTCAAGCTTTCAAAACATATCATTTTTGCTTCAAAAATTTCACTATTACTTAATAGCTATTTCAAGTTTTACTTTTTAGAAATATCGCCCAGGTATATTTCTTAAAAAAATAAGTAACCTATTTGTCCAATACTACAATTACTTTGAAAATAATTACCTGAGCCATTTAGTTTGAGCACGGCATAAGTCATTTACTTTCGAATCGAGATATTGGAGGCTATGGTGTGTGTGGGTGCGCTTGTGTGTGTATATTATTAACATGTGTGCCATAATGAAATAACCATGTAGAAATATAGCTAACTTGGTTTTTTTTTTGGAAATCAGACTTAAGCCATTTTCAAAATGAATGACTCATATTATTATTGGGTGTATGCTTTCTCAATTGTTATTTGGTACAGGAAACGGTACCATTTTATATCTTAACTGCTTTTCATGAAATTAATTTTAGGGAACTTTTTCAGAAAGTCAATATCATTACTGCTGACAACTCTGAACTACAGTATAGGCATTGCATTGATATACAGCAGATGAGGGTTAGCCCATCTCCCTCTCCACCACAAGCAATCAGTGGCGGTGTTTCTCCATTAACACCTTCAGGTAATTTATCGAGTTTGATACATAATTATTTTGCCTTGTATCCATTTAGTGGAAAATACTATTACTATACTAAGTTGTAAAGAACGCAAACAATTATAAATAAAACCTCTTTGGCATATTTTTTCATCAATGTAGCTTAATTAGTACATAATTATTTAGTCTGACCAATACAATTTTTTTTTTGTTTTTCATTGTCACCTTATTTTCAAAACATCTAAAGTTTGAATTTGGTTATTTTTAGGCTTGAGAATGTTGATGCTTTATTTCTTTTATGAATTATAGCTTTTCTATTGTTAAAATTTTTATGTCAGAGTATTTCATTGAAGTTGTTTTATATATATATATATATATATATATATATATATATATATATATATATATATATAATGTGTATGTGTGTGCAGCCTGAATGTGTTGCCTACCTTCAGCATTCTGTGAATAACCCCAGTTTTAGTGTGTTCCAGTTATCAATAATAATGGTTAAATTATGTCGATGTCCAAGTACAACCCTTAAAGAGTATTTTCTTGTTCAAATTTTAGCAAAGTTAGGGTTTTATGCAAAGTATCTATCGTTGGTGAGTTAATGGACAAATTCAAATTTATAATGTTTAAACAAACATGAACATTCTTTTTAAAAAATAATCTTAGAGGAAATTTAATATAGAATAGGTTTATAAAATTTTATATTATCTCAGTATAAAGTTGATTCATGACAGATTATATTCTCAAAAATTTTCGTTATTTGCAAACTCAAAACATTTGTTTCTTCTTCAACAAAACTTCCTCACGTTAAATTCGGTTTATTTTTATATTTGTGTAGGGTTGTAGGGGATTATACCCTGTGTATGAATAAATTGGAAATTATTGGGTCAATGAATAATTCTTTAAATTATTATTTTAGGATCACCCATTCACTATCCAGGTGTACGTTATGGTGAAAGTTCAGGTGGTTCTCTAACACAACATTTTCAGAGTCTTCAACTTACGCCAGACATGCTTGTACCTAGTCATCCTGCAGGTGAGATTTCCTTTTACTTTTAGTATATAATGATTAATTCTCAGTATTTATGACATTTGTTGAATCTTCCCTTCATAAGGTTTAATATGATGAGGGAAATAAATGACTAATGTTTCTTCTATTGGTAAGTAAATAATAGGTATTATATTCAAAAAGAGATTACTTCCTAATACATATTCATCAATTATAACAATTTTTTTCTGATGGCTTTTAGAAAAATTATTCCCTCTATTTTTTTGAAAACTTTATTAAAAATCTGATGTGAACACCAAAAGACTTCCTTGTACACCTACTAAATTAAATAAACAAAATCTATGGTAGCATTTCATTTAAAAATGTTTTTGATCAAAAAATATCATAGAATATATTTTATAGATCTATTTATGATGAACAAAAAAAAAAGGTCCATTTTTGTATCTCTAATACATATTTTTATATCTCAAATTTATATGTAGAAATTCACAAGTGTACAACTAGACGTTATGAAAATCCTAAATGCTTGCAGTTTTAGTAGATTTCCCCTAACGGAAATCAGCTGTTGAGGTTTTACTTATTTAATTTTCGAAAAATTTCCTCAAATGCCCATCAATCCTACCAATGATGAAAATGATGTTAAAAAAGAAAAGAAAAAAGGATATGTATATATATATATATATATATATATATATATATATATATATATATATATATATATATTTCAATGACCTAGCAGTCGTAATTTTAATATTTAAACACTTTATATCAAATAAAGGTCAAGTTCATTACAGCTGAATTTGGATGGGAGGGAGGGTTAAGATGGGGAAATTTTGAAAATTCAAAATACCTCATCAATCTTATTGCAAATGTAATGTTCGATAAATTTTGTTATGTACATATTTTCAGTAGATTGAATATTAACCGAGATATTTCTATATTTTAGTTTTCGGCCATCAGTAAACCCCCATACAACAATAACGCAATAAACTGTTATGCTATGAACCACTTCATTCCAATGTTAAATACCAAATATGGTTTTTATTGAACTTTTACTTTGTGAGATATATGCAAATATGTTGTTCTGGACATTTGAGGAAATGTTTTGAAAATTGTGTCATGAGTATAATCTAATAGCTGTTTTCTCTCTGAATCTGCTAAAACCACTCTCTACAATCTACTAATGTCACAAGCTATTCTGAGTACTGGCATACAAAATGTAATACTCGGGCTGGGGCATTCAGGTTTATAGTGAACAGGTTAAAAATCCATACCGTGTCTTGACAATTGTTTAGATGTAAAGAAAAAGAACAAAAATGTACAGATATAAGTACTTGGTTAAGCCCAGGAAGCCAAACTCTAAAACCAAAGGAACAAACTATGTTAATTGTCGAGTACTCCTCTCATGTTTCTTGGACACTAAGTACTGGGGAACTGTCAGTAGATAAACTATTTCTTAGTTTGTGCCAAGCACAGGTATCTGTTCAGAATGAGGAAGAGATCATATTAAACAAGTCCACTCTGTTTTGAGAAGGAGCTGTGAGATGAGTGTAGAAAATAACAATGTCAGCAGTGAAGCCACATAGAATTAACTAATTCATTACTGACCAAGATAAACCACCTGATAGAGACGAGAAAGAAGATATCATTTTGTCTCTGAGAAATGTCTTGAACATTACGTGGCTTATGTTGAAAATTTGCAAAAGGAGTATGGAAAAGGCCAGTATATCAACTTCTAGACAGACCAGCTCCTCTATTAACCATCTCTCCCAGAAATACTTGAAGATGTTATAACAAACCAGTGGTCCTTATCGGCTGTCTGGAAAGAGGGGCTGGGCCTACAGAGGTGAAAATATAACCTGAGGTTGGGCTTGCCTTAGCCAGGGGATTTGGAAGAGATTGAAGGATCCTAGCTGTAGACTGCACTAATATATGTGGTGACAGGTACTAGTAGTAAGAAATTTTGTATTTGTCATTTGTATTAGTGATAGTGTTTCCCCAACTTGAAAGCTAGTAGTAGAATTCATAAGTTGGAAAATCTAATTCTTTCCACATGGCTAATCAATATTATTTTTTTCTTAAGGTTCAATAACACAAGGTACAGCTAGTAACTTCCAGTTTTCAAATCATAATGGAGGAAATCCAGTGCCCTTGGATCTTCGAGTCAGTCCATCACCTCCATTAACAAGAATACAAGAAGAGGACTGGACAGGTAAATTTATTTATATTTTGATGTGGCTGGAAAACGATTTTCTATATTTGAAACAGAACAGTATATACACGTGTAATATGGGCCCTATTTTCAGTTTTTTTTGAGTTATTGATGTAAATCAGTAACAATATATATTGCAATAATTTTGATTAATATTGAAATAAAGAAAAAATAATAATAATATATGTAAATGAATAACTATTAACACTTTATATAGAAAACTCAGTATTTATTCATCAATAACAATATACTTATAAATGATATCACTGGTTAACAAGTGGGTAAAAAATAGATGGTAACAGATTAAACACAGATGAATATATAAATTATTAATTTTGAATATAAACAAAAATAATAGATACTACTAATCTCAGCCTTTTTATATCAGAGCATTAATTTACAAATATGCAAGATCTGGACTTATAAACAGGGCTTCAGTGGCAAGTAGGGTACGCAGGATCTTCAAATATGATGTATGCTTCTTTGATTCTTCCTTGCGATGAGAGACAGAGACCATAACAAAAATAATAAGAGTCAAGCAAAGATGATGGTTCCCTCCATGGTCCAGGCCATGAAAAACGATCTTTCCACGTGACTTTTTCAGACAGACAGCTTTATTCAATTTGTTGTATACTTCCGATTCCTTTTAAAAAGACATACTTTGTGAATGCTTGATTTATTTTCAAACCGTGTTTGTTCATTCCACAAAAAATAATTTCTGCAGTAGCTACAATATATCGTCCTCTTTAAATTTTATATTTTACGTCCATTATTCATTTGCCGTGATTTTTTTAAAAAGTTAATTATAAATGCCATTTGTTATGCCCTTTTCAATGAATGCTATAGCACTGGAAATTTTACATGTTAAAGTATGTACATGTATGTGTGTGTGTGTGTGTGTGTGTGTGTGTGTGTGTGTGTGCGTGCGTGCGTGAACGGACCTCATTTTCATCATCTCCAGGGTAAGGAACAATGGACATTTTTCGAAAATCGTGTCATGAGTACAACCTCAATAGCTGACTTCCCTTAAGGGAAATTTGCTAAAATGCAACACAGTGATTTTACTTCATAATACACCATTTTCACACATAGTATAACTGATCGAGGAAATGATCACACTGATGAGCCAGTTAGGAAATATTTTTGCATGAGTTTAGTTTGAGTAATAATTTTAAAAATAAATAACTGTCATTATCACTATTTGACTTAAGTCTACTTAAAGAAAATATGATTCACCACTAATATTTTTAAATTTTAGTTGACAGGCGGATACATCCACTAATATCTGTTACTGAGCCAGAGTCCCCTACAGTAATTTCACCACATCCACTGTTATCCACTGAGTCTGGAGGTCTCCAAAAAACAACTTCCGGATGTTTCCAAGTTCCTCTTAGTGAGCCTTGTTCAAGACTCTCTCCCAATGAAGTAAGTTAAATAGAAATGGAACATCCTTACTCTTTGACTACATGATATATTGAAGGACAATTAATAAATATTTGAAATATTTATTTGCTCCTATTAGATTTAAAAAGAATCATGTTTAAATACATTTTTTTGTTACTATGTTCTTAAATCAATGTGATCCTTATTTTTTCTTAGGTCGTTGCTTTGCTTGAACAGGCAGTTTCTGCAATAGTACCATCTGAATTCAAGTGTGTAGGACGTGGTGATGCTCTTGTTTTAGAATCATCCTGTGGAGTTCATATTGAATTAGAAGTTGGTATGCAGAATTTAAAAATGAGGCGGATTTCAGGTGACCAAAGGCAGTATTCTCAACTATGTCACCACCTTGTTGCATCTATTTCCAGCTAACATATCTAGTATTATATTTTCATTTGGAGTTTATCCTATTTTGAATTTAGACTACCTTTCAGAATTTTTTTTTTTGAACTTATCCTCTTTAATATAGTTTTTACCAATTTTGTAAAATGGTTGACATTTTACAATATTATGAGGATAGAACTGTTGTTTTATTTTCCTAATGTATCTTAAAACCTTAAAATATCATTTTAATTAACTGGTAGAAATTAAAGAAGGAAAATCTTTTGTGGCCTTTCATAAATTCATAGTGTTAATTGATATTTCAAAGCATACTAAGATAAGAATACGAGAAGTTTAGATTATCATTGTTTTCTTTATTATAGTTGACAAATGAAATGTATAATATATATATATATATATATATATATATATATATATATATATATATATATATATATATTTAAATTCAAATATATATTAAGAGTTAAATATAGAAGACTTAAATAAACAGTCTTCATTTTTAGTAATACTTAAGTACTACTGTAAAAGTATGAAACAAAATTGAAATTTATTTTAAAAACATAGTATGATTCTCCTTTTTTAGGTGCTTTTCTTACTTTATTATTTTTTTTTCTTTCATTGTTATTTTTAATGGAGTTACAGATAAATTAATAAAAACTTTTGAACTTTATGCTACAACATAAATAAAAGATCATGTTGTTTCTTCAAAATTAAAGAAATGGTGAAGATTATTAGAATTGAACGTACAAGTATTGCAATGATAGAAAATTCATTCAAACTATTATTTCAAGTGCACTTATTCTAGTCAGTCAGAAAATGTTCTGAGTTTTATGAGCTGTTGAAATCAGTTTTATAGGAAAGAAAATGTTAAATTTTTTATTATTTTTTCTCTTTATTTTATTTTCTCGTTTTTTAAAGTGATCTCATTCAAGTTGGCTGTGAAGTGTTCTTTCAAAGGACAGTGCACTTAGGGCAAAAAACAGAAAGATATTAGAAGCAGGTAAAATAAAAGGTTTAAATAATCTTAAATTTTAAAAGTAAAAGCACACGTATTATAAATTGTTTTTCAATATTAGTAAAAATGTAAAGGCAGCCATTCAATATTAAATTTCAACATCCACCTGATAATTCGATTAAATAAATGCAAAACTATTCCTTCATGATTGTTGTTTATTATACAAAAAGGTTGCATATTAAATTAACATCTTGCTTTAAAATCATGTATATTTGTTGGTAGTTTTAAATATTGTTTTCTTTCAGAATTTATGTTTAATCTTTTTCCTGCTATAAAGAAAATAATAAAACCTCATCGTTTCAGATGGTTTTTTTCCTTTGAATTAGTGCATTATAAAATATGGCTGTAGTACTGATTTTAATAGGCATAATATTAATAAATTATTAGGGAACAATTTTTAGTAAGTAATGGAGTTTTTTTCTTATACCAGTAGTTTTGATTCCTTTATGGTGTATGTTTTAGTTTTGTGTTTGCTAGTAATGCTATTTTCTTGTATATTTCATGTATGAACTTGCCCTTTGAAACTCGTCATACCGAGAAGTCAGGAATTTTAAATATGTGCCATATGTGGCTTTCAAAAAACTAGTTTTATTTATTAATTAAATATTTATTTGAGAGTTAATTTAGGATCATATGAATGCATTTTATGTTCCATATACATTCCATAATATTAAAAATAAATAATATAGAAATAAAATTTTTAAACTGTATATAATTTTTTGTACAATATATTGATATCACTTTAACATTACTCTCCTTTATCCATCATCCTTATTACTTACTTTTTTTTTGCTGTTTTAAAAATTAAATTTTATGATGTGAGAAAAATACAGAATCTTACATCAAAAATAGAATCTTATTTATAATTTCAATTGTATATAGGAAAAATAGAGATTATGCAAGAGAAAAATTGTCAAATTAGGTTTTATACTGTTCCTAACATAATTGTATTTTTAAAGGTTTGGTATATACTTTTAAGTTGAAATATTAGTACACCAAAGGTTATATATTCGACACATTTTAACTACAACCAACTTATTTTTTTCATTTATATTTCATAAATGAAACATGTTTTTAAAAGTGACATTTTGAAGTGTGATTGACATAGAAATTTAGAAAAATGTCTGTTCCTGAGAGATTCAAAATTGAAAATTATGATTTTTTTCTATATATTTCCATAAGTAGCTAACAAATAGACATCATATTTTGACTTGAGTTTTATCATTTTCTTTGGCTGTAGAAACATAACATTTGTATAAGGCTATATAGCTATAAAGGATATATTAGAAATTCAACTTATCATTCTTACCAGCATACATACATATTTTGATATCTATCTATTACTCAAATTGGATCATGTTAAGTAGTCTGTCAAAACTAAAAAAAAATAATTTTACCTATGCTACAGAAATTAAAATTATATAATAAAATAACATTACCTGTGCTGCAAAAATAAACTTTTTTTAAATAAATTATTTTCTCATTCACTTAAAAAAAGTTAGGTTTTGTTGTACATTTTTTTTTTCTTTTTAGATTTTGTGCTATATTTGCTAGGGGCTGTGTTATGTCAAGCCAAAGTGAATAATGAAATAGATTATATTCTGATTTTTTAATTAATCAATTATCCACAAATAATTATTTTATCTTTGTTTTTCTCCTGTTCAAGAGTGAGATTTGAAAGTAAAACTTGTTACCTAAGTTGTTTTACTAAATATAATCAAATAAAAACTAATTGAGCTCTCATTTGAATTAGACATTTTAATAGTTCATATTAATTAATTTTAATATGCTACTGAATGGAGTCAATAACTTTTGGTGGCCTAATATGTTGGATGTTACTGGGGGAAATACATAACATAATACTTTTAATCCAATTTATTTTATTTTAAAGATAATTTTAAAACAAATTTGTCTCATATGTTTAGAGGCATTAAAACCATTCAATTAAATATTATTTGTTCTTTAGCACACAATATAATTTGTGTCAATACTATTATTACTTTTTATTAATAGGTATAGTTGAAATGCCTTGTCAGCACAAATTAATTTAAGGAACCACTATAATAAAATCTTATTTTAAAATTCAGCATTGTATATTACTCAAAACAAATGTACATTGCCATTGTGAATAGTGTATTATACTTATGTATTACTGATAATTAGAGGCAATAATGTATATTTTTATTATGTTATGAATAACTATAGATTTTATATAAGACATAAGCAAGTAGTGAACTCTTGAATGAATTAATGTTTTAGTTTTGTAAGAAAAGTGTATGGGGTTTTTTCAATTTAAATAGTGATATTTATTTATTTAATAAGTCAAGTAAATATTTTGTTCCTTATTGTTTGATAAATCTGTATTTTGACTTCCAACTGCCTTGTGTTTATAAAAAAACAAGGATTTTATTGGATTTTTTAAACTAACTGTTCCATGTATCATTAATCGCTGGAGACTGAAATTATTTTATTTGTTCTCCTTGACAGGATTAAGGAAATATAGTATTTAAACTTCTTGTTTTGTTATCAACAAATTTCATTACAAGTAAATGATCATTTACTAGCTCTAGTTGAAGAAGTACTGATTGCCCAGTAAAATATGTTTATTTTAAGCATTTTGCTTTGTAAATTTGAAAGATTCCATCTACAAATGTTCTAGCCATATTTGGAAACTTTCCAGGAAAAAAAATATCAGTTATTTTACAAACAAATATAAACCTTCTTCTACCAGTGACTGTTAACTCCCACCACCTAGTTTGAAAATGCGACACCGTAAACAAAGTTTCAGTTTAACGATGTATTTGCTAAATGTCTATTAGACACTAATAGAGAGGGACTCTATTTTTTAAAGTTTTAGAGCAAAAAAAAAAACAAGTTTTAAGTTGAAATTTATTAAAGATGAAAGGTCTGTTATACTAAGGTGAGTATCTTTCTTTTAGAAAATTGACAAAAGTTCTTTAGGTTCAAACAACCTGGTTCCCAAATGATTTTCATTACCTTTTCTAAAGTTTTAATAATAATCAAGAGAAGTTAAAATATCGTTTTGAATTATCCTAATCAAATTTAGTCCCACATTACATATGATTATCAACTCTCTAGGCTATACAACACTACCTAAAAACCAACATTTGTTTTTAACACCCCAAGGCTAGTCCTTTTTGAGGTATTTGAGACATTAACATACAGGCATCATACTAAATAAAAGTAATGGACAATTTTGTTATCTGAAACTCTACATTTTTGTGATTACAATGTTTCATTCATTCCACAAAAGGAAGTAAAATGCTTTTGGAGAAGGTATGGATGGGTCTTACTATTGTCATTTGGATGCATTTCTATTACCAAAAATCCTTTGCCATTGTTCTAATTTGTTAGATTATTTAATCTAGAAACGGATGGTAACCTGTTGTTAACCCATCCAGATATTAGGCTCAATAGTATAAAATAAATAAATCTGCTTTAATTCTTACAACAATATTACTTCCTTGATAAGAAAAATTATTCAGGCTGTACTTTATAGAGCTAGATTGTTTGCTATAACACCAGAAGTATTCTCAGCGCATATTTATTTAAGAAATTTTATCTATTTGATTTACATCAGTATTCTTCTGTTGTTTTTGACAATATTCTATTCATCCCTTTCATTGTAGTATTGTGAAGCAAAAGAAATATTTTTAAACTTCTTAATAATGCAAATAAACATATTCTTGACTTAGGTTACAGAGGTATTGCTGTGTTAATTTTCACTTTCAAGTAAAGAAGCACTCCTTGAAAAGATGATGCTGGACATGAAATCTGACAACCTGGCCATTCATATTTATTTACAGAATATTTTCCTTTTTTTATATTTTTTAACTCATCCTTGGAGAGGATGAGTAAATTTAACATCAATAAATAGACAACACTGAAAAAATTAGTCTTTGTATTCTTCCAATAAAGTAATTGGCTTCTTTATCAATGCGATCCATAGCCCTGCTTTTAATGCATGCATTGAAAATAGTTTATTCTGTTTAAACTTGAAAAGGGCGAGGTGCCAACTGTTGAAAATGAGAAGTACTTAAGAATCAACTTTGTAATGAAGCGAAACATGACCTAAACAGTAATTCAACTTCATTGATAAAAATGTCTGTCCAACAGGGGCTCCATAAAATAAGAAATTTCCCAATGCAATGCCACTCTGATGACATCAGTCCACATCCTATTTTCTGATAATAGGAGTCCTATGTAAACAGGACTTGAAATTTAAGCTAAACATGAGATGTTTATTGATATAATTGCTTTAATTAAAAATGGTATGAGTAGAATCAAAAGAAAGCTGAAAACAAAAACTACAAGTATTTCAGTTAATATTCGAGTTAGAGAAATAGTATAAGAAGAATGCAACATTTATAAAGAATTACATTTGTAACAAGATTAATTACACATTTTTTGGCCGATCACAATAATAGAAATTTCAATTTTTTTTTTTCTCTGAATGCCTACTCCTCCTTATCTTATGAGCATAATGTTGTACATATGCTTGAAATAAAATGGTTCTTAGTCCTATTTGATCCTGACATAATAAAAGATATTTGGAATTTTCAACTACCCATCTCCTGGTAAGATCTCTTTTATTAACAAAAATGTTCCATTTGCAAGAAAAACAAACTTAAATAGGGAGTTTGGTAACGATCAAACAAAAATTATTGTTCAGTAACAAAATATTGAACTTCCATAAATCCAAAAGTATTTGAAAGAGCAGGTAAAATCTTCCAAAAAAACTGCACTTCAAATTTATGATACATAGCTTGCAGTATTTACAAAATTATCCTAATTTTAAAGTTTTTATTTTGTCAAGCACAACACACATATATATAACTAGCTAAGGTACCCAAATTTGCTCAGGAAATCATTAGAAGCTGAATAATGATGGTATTTCATTTGGCAAGGCATTACTGTGCACAATATTTTTACATTTTTCTGTCTGTGTTTAGGGTTTATGCCTGAATATCTATTAACTAAAGTGAGCTTATACAATCTTAGTCTTTAAGAATAATAAAAAAAAAGATGATTTCCTGATCAATCCATCTGGCCTGTTCAAAAAATCGTCAACAATGTTAATAATAATTATGAATAGCATTCCTTCATCATTATTAAGTACCGTTACTGAAGTAGCTTTGCGCAGGAAATACTTAGACTGAATAATGAATGTGAACGTTATTCATTGCAAGCCTATTATAAGTCCTATAATCAGTGCCACACTAGTTGTAAATAGTAACCTATAGATAACTCGCCCGGTTAGCCTCATCAGCACAAAATTGGCATTAATAAATACTACATACTTATTTAATAACCAACCATTAATTGGGGCTCAGGTTAGCCATGTAAGTTAAAGCAGTGCCTTTAATCTCATATGGTGAACCTGGATTCACGCTTGGGCAATAGGAATTTATTTAGTGACAAACTCATTAAATGAAATCCCTACTCCCACCCTGGCTAGAAAAGGGTAGTAACCTTTAGATAACCCGTCCCAATTGGCAAAAATAGCACGTGGACGTTAATATGTATTAAACAGCCATAGCTTTTTGGTAAATATGGCAGCCTCTTACATTTCTTGCGTCTTTCAGTAAGCGTGAATCATACAAGAAAAAAAAAATAAAAGGAAACCAATTCCTCATCATTTTTTAGAACAATCTAGGCAATGTAAATAATAATCATTGAGAGTATTTGTCACAACCGCATCATTTCCCACCAATAGCTTTTAGTGCTCAATAAAATTGTTGACTCCTGTTTTTAGTGTATAACTTGTTTATACTTCCGTACACAACAAAAGTGTATATATCAAAATTTACTTTAAATAACAACATGAACAGCTCCTGTTATGTACATTTTTGCCTAAAAACCAATAGGAAACAAAAAAAAAGTGATTTTTCATTTCATACCTGCCTTATAACCCATACTCCTGTTCGTTCCTAAAAATGTTAATATAGATTATAATCAAGTGTGATAAATACCAACCCATATAGAGAGTTTCATTGTGTCCATTAAAATTGTCAACAGCTATAGTTTTTAGCGTAGATCTTGTTTATACTTCGGCATACAACAAAAGTTACTTTAAATAAAAAAATAAACAACTTTTGTCATGTGCATGCTTGCAAAAAAACCAATAGGAAACAAAATATCCCGATTTTTCATTTCAGGCTTCCCCACTCCTGTTCTTCTCTGAGAATATTAGTATAGCCTATAGTCTTAAGTTGACTTAGTAGTAATACATGTACCAAGTTTCATAAAATTCGGTTCAGTAGCTTAGGCGTGAAAAAATAACAGATACCAAAGCCACAAATTGCAGATGTTATTTCGTAACTTGAATATTAAACAATTTATTTGTATTTCTTAGTTTTCAATCTTAGTAGACCCCCATTTCTAGTCATCCAATTTTCAATCTAAAGTTTTTATATTTGATTTTATTAGAAACATGGCCACAGGCACTCCAATTGTTGTTCTATACATTTTTTCCGAGCAGCACTCAACTCATTATATGATATGCCATGAGAGCATAAGACTCTGGGCTTTAGTTAAAACATATAAATTTGATCTTATCTGATTATAGTCGATACTCTTACTCCTTGGAGGAAATAGAAGGGTTAAATAAAACACTAAGGAAGAGGGAAAGGACATAAAAGTCCAATGTGTATTATTTAAAGTAAAAAAATAATAAAATTACATTCAATTTAAAAAAATACTGATTAGTAGTTGATAACAATAATTGTGTAACACAACCAGTTAGTTACGCGAATAATGCGATCAAGCTCATGCTAAATCCTGAAGTAGTGTGTACTTATATTTTTTATCTCAAGGACCTAGAGGATTTAACATAAACTACATCAAGTTGCCTAGATTGGCCTACCTAAATTGTGGTCGGTAATACATTTGTATGGGGTTATACAATTATTTCTAAACCAATAAATTTGGAAACATTCAAGTTAGTAGTCTTAATGAATATTAATAAATTGTTCTATTTCATACATGCCTTACTTTCTCACAACTTAGGCCAGCATTTAAACCTACCAATGATAATACTGTTTATACGATGATTAAGTACACAAGTATTAAATTAAGCCGAGAACTCCTTTCTCAAGTAATAAAATTACTTCATATATATTTATTACATTTTTAAATCTATAAACAAAACTCCATTTTCATTATACTAATTAAAAATGCAACCGTTTTTCAATAAAACAATTGTTTCTTTAGGAATGATTACAATTAAAACAAATGAATGTATTACAAGGACTTATTATATAAAACATAATATTCTCTATTCTTTGAAAAATATAAATAATTAAAAAATCCAACCCATAGTGCAAGGGGAATAACTATTTTAAATTATATTTAAGGTGATAATATGACAACATAGAAAATGTATTTGTTAAAACTAAAACAAAAAAAATTAAAAACAGGAATGATAAGTATTATCTTTTCTAGTAATGCACTTCAATTTGGGAATAGATTTTAAAAAATATGCGCTATTGTTATAACTAATTAGAGGGTTCACAACTTACTGATATTTACTAATTTAAAAAGTTAAAATAAATAAAACTAATACAACTAGTTACATGGTCTTTTAAGGACTATGTACAAGGGATATGTACATCACAACAGCGTTTGCTGTTTTATATAGACAATAAATAAAACAGATATATATGCCAAAATTGATATTAAATATTTTTTATAAGGTTTTTATTTTACAATTATTTTTTTATTTTGTTTTCACATGCTTTTCACCTATTTAATGAAATGTCTTTTAAATTATATAAAATAATCTAAGTTTAAACAACACGTGTAAAACATTAAAACAATCAGATCTCCAAGAATGAAGAAGTTCATCTACACGTTTATCGAGAGGCAAACTTACTCGCACCACCATAAGGTGCACTTCGGCTCTGCCCACTATAGCTGTTTCTAATTGGTCCACCTGTACCACTTGTTCCACTATACCCACTAAAGCCATTAGCACCCCAACCACCTAGAAGGAATAAAATAATGAAATAAAAATTAATATAATAACAATTTAAAAACATATTTTCTTTCTCATTTAAAATTTAGAAGTATCGTTTAGTTCTGACAATAAAAAATTGAAACTCAAATTGAGCATATATAGCAAATATTAAACAGGATTAATGACTCTATTATACAGTGAAATTAGTCAACATTTCAGGTTACAAAAAATGAATAACTCACTATAAGATTCATATTAGTAGATTTCCCTTAAAGGAAATCAGCTATTGAGGTCATACTCATGATACGATTTTCAAAAAATTTCTCTAAAGGTCGCAATTTATATTTGATCATTATCAATCTTGATATTTAATCGTTTTATGCAAAAAGAAAGATCAAGTTCATTAATGGCTGAAATCGGAAGTGGGAGGGGGGGGGGTAATTAATACACCACATTCAAATAAATTCTAGAAGCGTTATTTTAAATAATAAAATGTTTTGAATTTTTTTTTAAATTTGATTTATTAATCATGTTTAAATGGGTGGCCTCCCAATAACATTTTTTTGGTATTCTTCTTTTGCTTTGAAAGGCTTGTTTAGCAAGTGCAATTTTCCATCGACTTCTTCTCTACTATCATTGTGTTCAGTGATGATGTTTCCTAGATAACAAAACTTCACTTTTTCAAGCACAATGTTGCAATACTAATGTTTATATTTCCTTGGCTTCTTCTCTACAACCAAAACTTTTGTTATATGAGTATTTATTTTGATTTTAAATTGATATAGAGCGTCCTTTAGAACTTGCAGCATTCTACTCGACTCTACGTCAGACATTGCCACCAGTGCAATATCATCTGGAATGAATGAATTTCCCTTAATCTGTATGCCTTCGGTTGTTTCTTTCATTTTCGTTATTGCATTGAGCATATTGAACAGATAAGGTGACAGAGGGCAATCCTTTCTTAATTCTAGCTTCCCTTTCGAATTCATTAATAATTTCTCTAATTTTTGTAAAAATTCCAAATTAACCGTCTGCCTTTCCAATCTATTCATATTTTATGCATGCAGTCAAACATCAGTTTCTAGTTAACTGTATTAAAAATAAAGACCGATAAATTACTACATAATCAGTTTAAATTAAATTAATTCTAAGAACATTTTTTGGATTAATACTTTTGCATTTTTTTTTTAATATATTTAATTTCAGGATCCATTCCTTTCCACATAGACTTCTTTGAAAGACAATTTTGTTGACTACAACTTTTATCTCTCAGCATTTTTCAATAAAATGTGCCGTTTCTGAAAAAAAAGATTTGTGCATTTCACCGATATATATATATAAAATTTTGAATGGGCCTCATTTTCGTCATCTCCTTGGTAAGATTGATGGACACTTGAAGAAATTTTTCGAAAATTGTGTCATGAATACGACCTCAATAGCTGATTTCCCTGAAGGGAAATCTGCTAAAAATGACATAGGTAAAAATGAGGAAGATAGCTCAATATACTTTGAATGCTTTATTATCTATAAAATTTATTATTAAGATATCTCAAATAAGAGTGAAAATAGAAGGGTTTATATAAACACACACACATTTACATTTTTTTTATCCACTAGGCAGAATTGATAAGAAATTTGAAGAAATTTTCTGAAAATGAATAGGTTACTTCCCTTAAAAAGGCTAAGAAATAAATTAATTTGTTGAGGAATCATTTGCTAAGATAGACTGCTAGCTAGCTAGAGATGTATGAATTCTGGATTTGTATTTTACTTTTCAAATACAAAAATAATTTTTATTTGAAATACTTTTTCTGCTTGTATATGAAATTCTTTGTAATGGAAATACACTGTAATTCCAAAAAAATTAAAAAGTGGTATTTTGAAATAATTCAAATACTTGATTTCTCAGGCCTTTTATAGGCTAAATTTTATTTAACAGATACTGGGGAAGGGGGTATTAAGAAAGACTTTTATCTTTTCCAGCAGTGCCTGCCTAGCATCTCGAGGCAGACAAGAATCAACTTGAATAAAGAATTACAAGCATTGATCTCTAATGTTAAAAATACCGCAGAGATCAAACGGACCACCTGACTTCCTACCTGAGCCACGTGACACATGCATTGCTTGTTTATGGAAAGACAAAGATTTTTATTACCTCTTAAAAAGATAATTAATGCTAGATAAATTAATAATGACAGAGGGTGGATTAAAAATATGGTACTATTTCATTAAACAATATATATATATTCAAGGATAATTTATTTAATGCTGCAGAGGATTAATGGATAATTGACAACCATAATATTCAAATAAGGAAATGTGCGAGTTCTGACAGATATTGTCAGTTTCAAGAAAAAACAATGGTGAAAGTGTATTTTAGTCCCCCCCCCCTGGTGGCGCACGATGATGACGGTGGCCATTTTGTTTTTCTAACTATCTTTTTTAAACACTTTAAAATGTCCAAAATACGCCATCGGTGGTTAAAACCGAGGGTGGGGGTTTTGTTGTTCTAACTTTATATTTTTTAACACTTTAAAATGTCCAAAATACGCCAACAGTGATTTTAAGCGAGGGCAGGGATTATAACGAAACAAGATGGCAGCATAGGGGGGGGGGACAAACTGCACTTTAGCCAAAACAACTTTCATGCAATATCGCAAATTAGGTTCAAAAGGAATAGGTTATTAAAATAACTTTTTAAGCTAAATTTTAATTGATAGAACTGGAAAGTTAAATTATAGAAATACAAAAATTAAAGTTATACAGTCAGAGATGTGAAATAGACCGATAATGCTGAAACTCACCACCATATTGGTCCCATTGTGAATTCCATCCATTGCCTTGAGCTTGTGTGTCCCATGGCCCTCCATAGCCATTGGCTCCACCACTCCATTGGCTTCCCCAGGCACCAGATCCACCAGTTCCTCTTCCACCTGATCCTCCTCTTCCTCCACCTCTACCAGTGCTGGGTCGACTTCCACCACTTCCAGGACCTTCTTTGACAACAGCTTTCTTAACAGTCACACTTTTACCTCCAATTATATGATCCTTGCGTACTGTTGAGAAAAATTCAATAGCTATATTTATTCTGAGTAACAAATTCATAATGAGAAATATCTCATGATGAGATTTGAATATATCACCAATGTATTGTGCTCAAAAGATAATGAACAAGTATTATATTGTGAGCTTGCTACAATTATATTCAAAATGTAGCTGATTTTCAATATAGCTACTAAAAATGGAATAGAATGTTTAAATAGACAGCAACTAATAAAAATCAATGCAATTAAATAATTGTTAATAATGACAAAACATGTATTGAATGACAGTTGCTTTATATCAAGGTTTTCTAATTGTTGGACACTAAACATAATCACTCATTTGAATATCAGTTCGAAAGATTATGGTGAACTCTGTACTGGAGTGCTAACTATCCCTACGTACAAAATATAGATATAAAAAATATATGGGGAGAAGAGCTCTATAGTAAGTCAAACCAGCACGTAAAACAACAGCTTAGTTTAATTAGCCCCTGGGTAACAGGATTTTTTTTCTTTGTACAATCTGAAGGTATCTTTTTATTTAGATGCAGGAGGGGGAGGGGGGGGGGGTAATACGTATTCTACTAAAATTCTCCCACCCTAAAATGCTTATTAGTAACTGAAATAATCATATTCTTTTGATATGATCGTAGATTATTTAAATGCCATAATTTACTCAGAAAATTGTTTCAGAATAGCTTAAACATTTCTTGACAGCTTAATGATTTGTCTGTTAATCATAATGACAGACATTGATTCAGTTCTGAAGCCTCATGAAACTTTGATATAAAAAAATACAAATGACAATCTTTTTTTTTCTACTTTTCTTCTTTTTATATATGACATTTTTTTTTTTAAATAAACACATTTTTTTAAAAAAAATTCTGAATTTATTGTATATTCTTTCCTTATTCAATGAGCTAATTTATTAAACCTATGAACAAAAATGGGGAATTAAGGAGTGGAGTAAGTGAAAAATTGTTCACCCGGTATTTGCAAAATGAATTAATGAATCCTAAAAAAAAAAAAAAAAAAATTAAGACAATGAAAGCCATATTCTTAAATTTCACCTTAAAGAAATACCATATAGAATGTGTTAAGCTAAAATTCATAAACTTACAATAATGAAGGGAATACTTACAAAGGGCTTTGTCAACAGGGTCATAATCATCAAATTCTATAAAGGCATATCCTTTCCTTTTTCCAGTTTGCTTGTCCATTACTATATTGGTACTGACAATGTTGCCAAAGGTTCCAAAATAAGATTTAAGTTCTTCTTCACTTTGTTCTTTGAGGCCACCGACAAACATTTTTTTCACATTAACATTTGCATTGGTTTGAACTCCACTTTCCTGAAATTTGTTTAGTTATGATACTAATTATTACAAAGAGTACTCCAAAATAATTTTAATAACGTTTTAGCAGCGTCGGGCATTTTAACTATATTTTTAATAACTAACTTCTAATTAAGTCTTTGCATTGAGAAGTTACTAGCTAGTAGTAACTAACGAATAGTAATCAAGTACATTTTCCAACTAGTAGTTGAATAACTTTAACTCCAAACTACTAGCTAGGAAATTTAGTTGGTTATCATTAACTATTAACTACAAATTGTTGTTAACGTAGTTAACTACACAAAATTGGTCATCTTTAAAGATTTGTTGGCAAGTCCTCAGGAGTTGAAAAATTAAAAACACACAAAAGTAAGAGAAATAAGCAAAGACGCATTTATTATTTTGGCCTGTTCTGCAAATGTAAACCTTCCTCAATATGGACTCATTTTTTTGTTTAGTTCCTTGTCACTACCTAACTAACGTATGGGAAAGTAAATTGATAGTTGATGATAGACGTGTGTTTAGAACAGAACTCGGCATTTCAAACCCCCTTGAGTCCAAAAATCAATTGTTCAACCATGGACCTATCTATAATGAGTTCATCTCTCAAATAGTTAAATTTTTTTATTATTATTTACCATAATAAATATTTTATGCATTAAAAATTGGGAAATCAATTAAAAAACATTAATGACTAAAAACCTTTTTATTCTTGGACAACAATATTAGTTGCAGTAAGTAATTGTAACTTCTTCTTGGTCAACATTGACACATAGTAATATCTCTCTATAATTAATACCCACCGGTGAAGATTTTAAGATCTTCCAAAAAGATATACAATTAAAAAAAATCAACTACACTATATGCTGAATATATATCTATGATATTAAAAATATTAGGAGGTAAAAATAAGAGACCCAATATATAGTTTATGAAATTATTGTTGAAAGCAATATACTTTGTTTTAAATAAAACTGAAATGGTTTACTGCAACAGGATAAACAAATAAAGATGAAAACAGTTAGAGAAAGGTTAAAACTGATAAAAGCATGATATATTTTAAAACATTTAATACAAAAATTAGAAGTTGGTAACCTTTCAATGTCACAATAGCAATTGTTAAAAAACATGTCTGTGATAAAAATATCTACTTACATCTCTAGGAACTGCTCTTTTGGAATCAACTTCTCTTCCATCAATTTTATGAGGTCTATTTTTCATCGCCTCATCAACCATACTCGACTTGGAATATGTAACAAAACCAAACCCTCTTGACCTGTAAGAACGGTATTAATAAGTAATACTTTAAAATATAACATCATGATATAGACAAAATCAGATAAAGGATTACTTTTGTGACTGAGGGTGTTTCATTACAACTACATCCACAATTTCTCCCCATTGTTCATAAAACGACTTCAGGGACTGATCAGTAGTTCTATAATCTAAACCACCAATAAATAGTTTTCTAAACTGCTCAGCTTCTGGGTAATTATCCTGAAATACAACAAATAGCTTATGTATCAACCGGTTAACGTATTAGTTCTACAATATTTCATAAATACTGAATACACAGATGATGTAATACATAGATTGCTTAAAAATCCACACTAAATCAATAAAGAAATCATGTTTGAGAGGGGTAAACAAACTATAAACAATCCGGGATCGAGTAGCCGGCTAAGATAAGCTCCACGAAATTTAAAAGATTCAATAGCTTAGGCAAGATTTGGATTATTTAAACATTCAGAATTACTTACATTTGACGGCCGACCCATGGTTCACAAAATATTATAAGTAACAACAGAAACTAAACTACGCGTGGTATAAAAGCGACGCCAAAGTATTAATGGCGAACTTTATTCGGTTGGCGGAAGCTTATTGCAAAACTAGAACGCCACATGCATAATTCCAGCAAAGAAACTCTTTGGTAACTCTTTGGATCATTTAAAACAAATTTATTCACTAGGGAATTAATAATATTAATATAAGTAATAATAATATTTATTTTTTTTGCAAACAATATATCTTAACACCACAAGCTAATGAGGGCTACAGAAACCTAGATCCTCATTAATACTAGGAACTAACAATTGCAATTACAAATAGATTTAAATTATTTATAAACGCCCTATTAAATGAGAGTGAAGACATTGATCTTAATTCATTTTTGAAAACCTAGAGTCCTGTTTTCAGCGTGGACAATATAAATTGATTTAGTGACTAATACACCCGCCCTGGGCAGTTATTTGGTGGCGGACTCATTAAATAAATTCCTTAGTCCCACTCTGGCTTGAAAAGGGTAGTTCCCTGTAGATAACCCGTCCCAATTAGCCATAGTAGCATAAAGTGGACGTAAATAAAATAAAACTATACAATAAAAAAAATCCTCAGGCCAATCCTGGCTAGACAAGGGTGGTTGCCTGTAGATAACCCGTCCCAATTAGCCAAGGTAGCATAAAATAGACGTAAATAAAATAAAACTATACAATAAACAAAATCCTCTGGCCCATCCTGGCTAGACAAGGGTGGTTCAATGTATATAACCAGTAGAAGTTAAAATAGTTACCATAACTTGATCGGGATGATTTATCTACAGGTTACCACCCTTTTCTAGACAATATGGATCTAAGGATTTTATTTAGTAAGTTATAATTGCTTTTTTATTCCTCCTTTTCAGGTCCCAATTCCTATTAACTAAGAATACTAAAGTCCGTCACGCAGGGGCTGCGTAAACTAAGCAGATTTCCCACGTGAAGTTTTAAAATAGAGAAATCTGCCTAATAACAACTGTACTAGTAAGAAACCTCTAAACCTAAAACATTATTTAGGGCGTAATAACCCAGTAGTTTTTAGCCCCAAAAAACTTTCTAAAAATTTCTAGCAGAAGGAATAATTAACTATGCAACGAAGTCATTATGCCCAAAATGACTGCCAAGGAAAACGATTTACTAGCAGAACAGTTGGAAAAATGGGTGGCAGGACCGAAAGAAACACACACACAACGCGAGGAAGTTGGTAAGAAAACATGCCTCCGTCTTCGCCCTAAACAATAAAACTCCGTCACGCAGGGGCTGCGCAAACTAAGCAGATCTCCCACGTGAAGTTTTACAATAGAGAAATCTGCCTAATAAAAACTGTAGTAGTAAGGGATCTCTAAACCTATTCAAGAGGGACGAACAGTTACCGAAACGGCCACTAGAGCTCTCGGCGGAAAGTCCCGAACATAGCCGACTCCTGCCGACCACACACGGAATACAAATGCAAATATCTCGGTTAATATTCAAGATACAGAATAAATGTGTGGAACAATTTTATAGTAAATTTCATTTGCAATAAGATTGATTCTATACAATGTTTCGATCCGACGCATAGTAACGGAGATATTTTGAATTTTCAAAAATCCCCCCTCCCACTTGTCCGATTTCAGCCATTAACGAACTTGATCTTCCTTTTTACATAAAACGATTAAATTCCGAGTTTGGAAAATTGCGACCGCTAGAGACAAATATATATATATATATATATATATATATATATATATATATATATATATATATATATAAACTTGTAACCTCTGTCTGTACATTGATTTTTTTCGCGAAATTTCACGATAACTTTTCGTTTCACATGTCATAGACACCATAACTACATTTTGTTTCTTTTGTGTCTGTTTGTTTGTTTGTTTCTTACCTTTTCACGCATAAACGGCTGAACCGAATTTTATGAAACTTGGTAAGTATATTACTACTAGCCCAACTTAGACTTTAGGCTATATTAATATTCTCTAAGACGAACAGGAGTGGGGGTTATAAGGGAGGCCTGAAATTAAAAATAGCGATATTTCGTCTCTTATTGCCTTTTCAGCAAATATGCACATAACAAAAGTTGTTTATTTAGAGTAACTTTTGTTATACGCACTTTTGCCGTATACGGAAGTATAAATGAGTTATACGCTAAAAACTATAGCGGGAGTCCACAATTTTATTTGGCACAAAAGACTCAACCGAACTAAACCAAACTCGCTATGTGAATTAATACTAACGATTTCCTTATAATAAGCCATACTACCATTTCTAGGGACGGGCAGGAGTGGGGGTTATAAGGAAGGCCTGAAATTAATAATAGTGATATTTCGTTTTTATAATAAGCTATACTAACATTTCTAGGGAAGGGCAGGAGTGGGGGTTATAAGGAAGGCCTGAAATTAATAATAGTGATATTTCGTTTCCTATTGCATTTTCGGCAAATATGCACATAACAAAAGTTGTTTATTTTGTTATTTAGAGAAACTTTTTTTTATAAACACTATCATCGTATACCGAAGTATAAAGGCGTTATACGCTAAACATTGTAGCGGGAGACAACAATTTTATTTGGCACAAAAGACTCAACCGAACTAAATAAAACACTCTGTATGTGTATTAGCACTAACGCCTCCCTTATAATAAACCATACTAACATTTCTAGGGACGGGCAGAAGTGGGGGTTATAAGGGAGGCCTGAAATTAATAATAATGATTTCCTATTGGGGTTTCGGCAAATGTGCACATAACAAAAGCTGTTTATTTTGTTATTTAGAGTAACTTGCTCAACACTTCTTTTCAATATGAACTACTAGGTACCTCACCTGAAAAAATTAATTCAAATGTATGTCAATATTTTCTCCTTAATAATTCAAATCTATTCATAATGCACAGGAGACGGGAAATATGACAATATGCAGGACAGTGAAGTCTTACATAAAAAAATAATTTTATTATTAACAAATGCCAACAACGGGTATTAACCCTAAATACTGGAGCGGGTAAATGTCAAAATATTGTGCAAAGTAAACCCTTGCAAAAAATATACCTTCACCATTCAGCCTCAAATGAATTCCTGAAACAATGTTTCCTAGAACTACTATTTGAGTGTCTCTTGACCTCGCGAATGGCGTTTGTCTTGATTCCCTGGGATGGTTTCCTAGTAAAAAGTCCGTCACGCGGGGGCTGCGTAAACTAAGCAGATTTCCCACGAGAAGTTTTACAATAGAGAAATCTGCCTAATAACAACTGTAATAGTAAGAAACCTCTAAACCTAAAACATTATTTAGGGCGTAATAACCCAGTAGTTTCTAGCCCCAAAAAACAGTTAACCTAACCTCTAAACCTATTCACGAGGGACGAATAGTTATAGAAACGGCCGCCAGAGCACTCGGGGAAAGTCCGAACATAGCCTACTGGTGACCACACGCAGAATACAAATGCAAATATCTCGGTTAATATTCAAGATAAAGAATAAATGTATAGAACAATATTTATAGTAAATTTAATTTGCAATAAGATTTATTCTATACAATTTTTCGATCCGACGCATAATAACGGAGATATTTTGAATTTTCAAAAATCCCCCCTCTAAACCCCCCCTCCCACTGGTCCAATTTCAGCCATTAACGAACTTGATCTTCCTTTTTACATAAAACGATTAAATTCTGAGTTTGGTAAAGATCAAACAAAAATTGCGACCGCTAGAGCGTTAACAGACAAATATATATATATATATATATATATATATATATATATATATATATATATATATAATTTTAACGGACCTCATTTTCGTCATCTCCTGTGTAGGATCGATGGACATTTGAAGAAATTTTTCGAAACTCGCATCATGAGTACGACCTCAATAGCTGATTTCCCTTAAGGGAAATCTGCTAATTAAATGTTCAATTCACAAGGGCTAGGCATTTATGTGGTGAATGAGTCAGTTCAGATTTAGGCCAATTATAGAGAGATATATGTGCTAAGTTGTAGATAATTTGTCACTAATGGTCTTAGTAGGGTGTTAAGGTGGAGTTTAATGTAATAAAATAACTTCTGGAATGGAATTTTTGTTTTGGGTTACATTAGTATTTTATTACTCAATTCTTTAATAGGAGTCCCTTAAAAACAAGTCTGAATTGAACAGTAGCAGAAAACACAACAAAGAAATTTTTTTTTTTTTTTTAAAACGAAGCTATTTTAAAAGCTGTGATGCTACATGTTATAAGCTTTAGCTATTTGTCTGTTGTAATAACTAGCTCTTTGTAGTTTTAAAGGTTCCAGGGAAGCAGGTTATAATTGCTCTTAAGCATAGGATGTTCTGAAAAATGGAATTTTCTTTCTCTAACTGTAATTTTAATTGTTTATATCAGCAAAGAAACTTACTATCTCCACAAGACTAATGTAACATATTATTCGAGATGATTTTGATTTATTGTTATCATGCTCCTTGATTAAAAATGGATGACAAACCTGTGATTAAGGTAAATTTCGGGATGACTGAGGTAGTTTTTGTTTCTAAGTCGAATCATGTCAACCAGAGACCATTCTGGGAGAGAGAAATCAACATTTTTTGTTATTCCGTCTTATTACTTGATCTCAAAAGCCTCTAAACTAGTTGAGATATAAAATTTGCAAATCTTTTTTTCAAAAAATAAATATCTCAATTACCAGGCTTACTTTTTTGCCTTAGAAGGTTGAAAATGTCTTTTAGAAAACATGTTTGCCATAAAGCATGTTGTACTTAGATATCATTAGTCATAAGTAGTTCTTTAGTTTGCTTGTTTATATTTCTATGAAAGTCACCATGTTTTTGAAATTTATGTAATGCCACTTTAGGTTAGATTAGTTTTGGCCTCTTAATTGTCTTAACTGTTCCCAATGCCATTATTGCTATTGGATTATTAGGAATTTAAGAAATAAGATTTTGAAGCGCCCCAAAAAAACTGTTGCTTGATATTATTTTTATAGGCAATTTTTGCTATAAGTTTTAACATTTTAGTATTATATGTTTATATTTCTTTGATTTTTAACTTACACAGATATTTATTCAATGTATTTTGTAATGGAAGACAAAGAGATTTTAATTTTTTTTGTTTGTGAATTCAATGAAAAAGACCAGCCCCATAAATGTAAACAAGAAAACATTTGGAACCAACAAGTTATATATATATATATATATATATATATATATATATATATATATATATTTATAAAGTAGTCAGTTTGATTCTGAAATAGATGAATCAGGAGATAATGAGGTTTTTTTTTATTTTGTGTAAAACAATAGTAATATAAATAGATACGGAATTGGTTTGATATTTGCTGAGGATGGGATGATTGCCAGGATGGTGTGCATTCCTTTCCAAATTTCACATTTTATGGTCAAAAGGGATTTCAATGATCTCATCCTGCTTCTGACACGGAAAGATAATTTTTTTGCTTCAGCAAATCTCTGTTGAGACTAATGAATGGACACAATTAGAAATTGCCAATACAATACAAACACCTCTCTTAATACAGGGATAAGTGAGGCAATCTTGGAAGGACGTGACTCACGAATAAATAGAGGTGTTTGTTTGAGCTCTAGTTAGGGCATCCACCATTCCCTGAACTGAAGATATATTGGTCAAAAGATTTTGTGGATTATTTCTTTTCTTTTCAGAAATTTTCTCCATGAAAAGGCTACAAGTATTTTGTTGCTTCATAAAGCTCCTCCACTAGATAAATCCTATAAAAAGTTAAAATCATTTCAAGAATTTAGAATGTGCTGTTATTCCTAGACAATAAAATGTAAAGAGTTGTATCGATTGACAATTCTGCTGCTGCATGCTCTTTCAAGACTTATAACAAATATAAAACTACTACAAGTTTACATAGTTGGTGATGCCATCAGTAGATACATTTGCATTCTGCTTCGATACTTTTGATCTTCACTCAAGCCATTAATTCTTCCTGATTTGCTATTAAGCAGCAGAAGTGTGGTAGCTCTGGCTCAGGCTGTGTTCCAAACCAGTACTGTAAATGGATAACATTTTTTACTGATCGATACCACACAAATACAGGAATGGTGAAAGAACTCCTGAGAGCTTATGAGAATATGGTTGTCAAAAGAGAAGTGGCCATCCCGAATACCTTGTGTGGAAAAAGAACAGCGGATAAAAAATAATTACTTGTGTAAAAACCCTAAGTTGCCCAAGAAAAATCTTCATTCTGGGTATATTTCTGGAGTGCATGCAGGCTGCATTTTGCGACCACTTTTTCTTGTAAACATCTGATCTGGATCTATTGTTGATTTACACTTGATGCAAAGGTTCCAATATTCTTAAACATTTCCTCTGCATTTAACATGTCAGGTATCAAGTATAGAAATGACAACTTATAGAAAATAGAGAGATAGGTATTGACTAACATTAGTATTACTAGTTATTATAATTACTTACTACTTTCAAGTACTCTTCTGCACACCTCTTATAGCAAGGGATACAAGCTACTAGCAATTTCAGCCTTGTTTGGTTGGCTTACCCTGAATGTGAAGTGATAGGTGAGAACAAGATATGGGAAAAGGCCTTGAGAGAGGGACTAATAGTCTTAGATGTAGGGACAAACCATTTAAACACTAACAGCAGCTGTCTGGGTGAGAGGACGAATTACAGTTGTACATACGATTCCAACTACCTAATAAATAGAGGTGATGGGAAATTCTCTCAATAGTTATCAACATAATACAAAGTATAAGTGAAGAGCAAAGGCACAAAAATCAGGATGTAAAGTTTAGAATTCAGAAAAAGCCTTACAGTTAAATTTAAATTATTTATTAACATCCACGTTTTGCAAGTAAGGCTAATTGGGATGGGTTATCTACTGGTTACCACCATTTTCTAGCCAGGGTGGCACTAAATAAATTTCTTTGTCCAGGCGGGAATCGAACTCCCCACTCTAGCCATACCATGTGAGATTAAAGGCAATGCTTTAACTCACATGGCTAACCTGAGCCCCACCCTTACAGTTAGAGTGCTCTACTTGTCTTAGGCAAACATTGAATTTAAATAATTGAAAATATGGATATGTTTTGTTTTCTCCTATTACTTATTTTAAAGCATGAATTGCACTTTGTTGTTTATTTTCCATTTGATTAAAAAGCTGAGCCCAAACATATTAAATACAATAAATAGAAGACTGATCAGCTATTTAGGTTATACTCATGGTGAGAGTTTTGAAAAATTTCTTCAAATATCGATTGATCCTGTGTAGGAAATTAGAACCTGTTAACACCCTAGTGATCGTAATTGTAATTGTACCCATACTTGATATTTCAACTTTTCATTTAAAACTAGAGATGAATTCTGTTGGCCGAAATCAGACCACGAGGAGTTTAGAGAAGGACTAAACATCTAATCCCAAATATCTCCTTTAGTATTAGTTGGATTAAAAAAAATGTTACGATTAATCTTGTTGAGAATGTGTTGTACTACTATTGTTGTCCTTAACTTTTTCTCTAACTTGAATATAAATGGAGTTATATATATATTTTAAACCCCCATTCCTAACTAGTTGATTCTTACACAAAGCTATTATTTCACAAAATATCTTATTTCTATATTATGTTTCAAGTCTTTTTTACACAGATCAAAAAGTAGAAAGAGAGGTTATAATCTGCATAAGATATAAGCTGTGCTGGTATGACACTAAATTTAAATTTCCTATAGTTTGCCTCTCTTCTTGTTGAATTTAGGTTGACTATTTTTATGCAATGTGTTGATATAGTTGTGCTGTATCTACAACCGCACTACAATATCTTTTCTCTCCTGTATTTCTGATTTTCTCTTTATTTTTCAGTCAACAAATGAAGTAGGGAACCAGGCATCCAGGCAGCTTGTTAAGTCAAATGCAGTTGTAAAGTATTCTGCTGTCAATTCTCCTGCTTCATTTTCTTGGCTTCAATTCAATACTGATTTGAAAACACCACCTTCTAACTGGCTTTCAAGTAATGGAGAACTTTACGGCCTTAATCATGTTCTGTCCCATTCATCAGGATTTTCAAGGTGAGTTTCTTGATATATACACACAAACTAATACTAGCTAAGTTACCCAGCTTCACCTGGGAATACATTTGAGGCTGAATGAAGATGGTATTTTTTTGCATTAATTCATGAGAATTACCAGTTTGCCCTTAAGTGTATTTTATACTTTATTTAATTAAAACATGAAAATTATATGAACAAACAGTTTTAGTATTGTGAAGATAATGCAATCAGATATGTTAATACAATTTAATGTATTACTGGATTGAGATCCTAAATGAGTGGTAGGTTGGCTAAACTGAGCCTAGGGAGGTGGGGGATACTATCTTAGTCCTATCAGTTCTGCCGCTTCCCTGCCGACCTCATATTGGTCTATGTTTATATGTTATTTGATGCTTATACTTTTAGTAATGTAGTGTTATTCTCAGGAATGTGAATTTGTTTAATAATCATAAATAAATAATTTAAAAGGGTGAACGCTGGGGAGGTGCACCCACTTATTTCTGGTATTTATTAACTCTGTTCCGTTAATATATGAATATACTTTACCAAACTCACTATGTACCAATATGAATATACAGTTTAAAATCAAGAATTACATAAGAGTATTTTTAATAGTGGTTTTACATACCTAAATCAGCAATCACCATTAAGCTTTGTACCGCATCAAGGGAAAGAAACTTTTATTCATACATGGTTTGGAATACAGAATACTTTCTATGATTATGTATTAAAAGAAAACTACATGCACAGGAGACGGGAAATATAAAAATATTGAGGACAGTGAAGCCTTACATAACAAATAATTTTATTATTAACAAATCCACAGGAATGACGGGTATAAATCCTAAACACTGGGAAGGAAAAATGTCAAAATATTGTGCAAACAAAAGCCTTCCAAAAAAATACCACATCATTCAGCCTCAAATGAATTCTCCGGCAAAGCCGGGTAACTTGGTGAATATATATATATATATATATATATATATATATATATATATATATATACATACACATTTGACTGTACATTCAGACTTTGAATTTATTGTAAACTTTTTAGTATTTTCAGTTTTTCTGCTCGGTTTTTCATACAAAATAATCTAAGTCTGAATATTTTTTAGTTCCGCTCGTTCAAAAAGTATAACAACACGTTCATTATCTTGACTGATATCTTGAATATACATATTCATTTCTCCATTTTTGTATAGACCTGACAGTGCCTCAGGATTATACCCTAAGAATCCAGTCCTATGACACTTCCAGTGTCTTTAATATTGTACATGATAGTATGAAAATATGCTTGATAAAATAAATATTTGATTACGTATGAATATTACTGTTTTAATTGTTGACTTAGAGTGAGGATTTTTTAATTTGTTGTTTTAAAATGGCTGTTTAATTTGTTTAGTAATATCTTTTTCTTTTACAGCTTTCGGATGGCTCACATGTTTCCTGACTGTGTGGGAGAAGTGGATGTTGTTTCTGATGCTGAAAATATTAAAAAGCTCTTGAAAATTCCATATAGTACTAGCCCAGTAATTATGAAATTTATGTATAACATTTATTCTCTTGTGATTTATTCATAGATTTTGTATATTCAAATTTTTGTTTTATAGGTCAGCATGATGGTTCACAGGGTAGAGAACACACTTTTAATAGACGAATTTGATATTCATAAACATCTCCTAAGCCGAGCTGAATCAGATTGGGCTTGGTTAAAGAAATTTTTCAGAGAGCACATTCTACAAACATTAAAGGTGAGAAGCTAGAAATAAATTCATTGTATTTATATTTACATTTAAATTCATAACTGAGGTTTGTTATATTTTGAAAGGAAGAGATTGGGGGTAGTTTAATTTAATTTTTAACACCTGTGAAAATATTGCAATTTGTTTCCTGATTAGTTTAGTATGTAGGACCAATTTTAAGAGTAATTCAATATTGGAATACATTTTGAAATAAATGTTAACACATTATTATTTGATTTATAAATCACAATTTTCCTTTGACATTTAATATATGTCGATCTAACCACTGTGCCGAACGGTGCTCCTGAGAAAACTCGAGCAACTCTGTAAAACTCAGAATTCCCACTAAGGAAAACCTTTTCGAAATACACGTGACTCCTGCTCATATATTAATCAATATGTAGTGCAGAAATTTGTACATGTTACAATATATAGATATAATTTTGAACGGAGCTCATTTTCGTCATCTAAATAGGATCATTGGACATTTAAGGAAATTCTTTGAAAAATTGCCTCATGAATACACCCTCAATAGTTATATCTCTGAAGGAAAACCTGCTAAAAATAAAATAGATCATAGAACTGGTGCTGGTAGCAATCTTAAAACAATTGATAGCACACTTAGAGATCATGTGTTATATTCATGAATAGCTTGTCACTACAACCTAGAACTATTTTTATAACCTTCTATATACAACCTATGAAACATCCGTTACCCCAACTATTTAACCCATGATTAGTTCTTTTTATAAAATTATTTTTAATGGTGTATATCAGCTTTATAAATTGGTAATGAGATTGTATTAATGCTCAATATTTTTTTTTTCAGAGCAAAGGTTTATTTTATAAAAATAATTCTCGCAATGCATTACAAGAAAAAAGCCTTGTTTCCAAATTTTTACATTACAGTTTGGCAGAATCTCAAGAGAATACTGTGACAGAAAGTAACAGTGACACCCTCCCTCTCACATTGGTAATAAGTTCATTATTGATGTAATTTAATGTATTTTTGTTATTGTATTATTTATAATCTTTTATTTTTTGTTGATTTCCAATGGACTATTATTTTGTAATCATTAGCAACAAATATTGTAGATGTAAATAATAACTATCTTTCAGCGACTTGGCAAACTATGGCGACTTCTTGCATGCACTTTTATAATAGACATTCTTGTTGCATTTGAATTTATGTTCATGAGTGTTGGACACACTTTTAATATCTAGGCTTCAGTATTCTAATTCACTATTTATTTTTTTCTTTTTCGGTTGGGATTATAGAACTTTAAGATATTTAGCCACCCTCGAGCTGGAGTTTTATATAGTGAGTGAACAACTCGATATACAACCCAAAGTAACCATGGAGGACCTGGAATGAGTTGTCTCTAGTAGACTGACGGGACTCATTAATACCGAGGGGGGGGGGCAGTGGTCATATCAGCGACAGCCAGTTTACTAGTCGAAGGCATCTTGGAGGATCCATGTCCTTCGGCAATTCCATCGGGGCGGTCAGATTAATTTACACACTAGACTCGCCATTTAACTATCACTGCACGACAACAGTACACCCTTGTAGCAAACTAGTGTACAAACTCATCGGTCGCCCATTCAAGTACTGATCTACCTTGATCTTGTTGACTGGGTGATCTAAAGTTGGACGCTCAACCACTGATATATTGGTGCCCATGTTATACACATTCAAACATGAATAGTGATGTCTGTAATTTTTATTAATTTATATTATTAATCTAAACTTGTTGAAAAAATTACACAATACTTTGGACCAGGCTACACTTCTCTAATCAGGCACTGATGATGGAGCTCTGACTCTGAAAGTGCACTTTGAAATAAATTAAAGCACTTGCAGAGGGCAAGGCCTTTTTATTGATCCTGATCAGTTGGTTCCTCTACCGCCCAGCATCTCAGGAAAAACTACTGGTGAAATTAGAGTGGAAAGTGACTGACTGAGTCCTACATTTCCATGATTCTCATCCAATGAATTTTGGAAATGCTGTGATGTTGGGCAACCTGTGTTTGGACTGAGGGTGTCCTGAAGGCGCGGTGCCTATTTGGCTGCCTCCAAACTGCCAGTTTCATGGGCTTAAGCCATTATCACTTGTTCTGTTTAACCTCATCCTGAAAGCCTTGTCAGAAAATGAAGAACAAATCCTGGTGGCACAAGATATATCAGGTTGACACAGCACATGGAATATGCCGACAATGTGTTGATCACTAGGAGAGATATTCTGGCATGAGTTAGTACTCTGGTGGAGCAAGAACAAGTTCACGGAATAAGTATGAAAAAGACCAGATGCATGAGAACCTCTAGAGATAGACTGGGAGACTGGTCCTCATAGTGATTTCATTTTTTGTAGTTTAGGAAAATTTAAATGCGGGGGGGGGGGCATAGTTGTATTAGTAAGTTAGGGATAGTTAACATTAATTAGTGTGAGGCCAGATGCTTGTTTGCCCTTTAAAAAGCTTTAGTTTTAAGGGTCTCTTCAGGAAGACAGAAGTGCAACATAACACAATGTAAGTTTAAATGGAGGTAATTGGCCAGAACCACCTTATAGCATAAATAAATTAGGATTTAATGTTTATTATGAGGAATGAGAATTATAATACAATATATTTTTCCTTAGTATATAGACTCGCAAGTTAAAGAAGAGCAAAACTGTAACGTCGGGGTATTTATTTATATTGTTTTTCTATTTCATTTTGTAATTTTTTGTTTATTTCACAATTTTATTTTATGATAATAATGCATTGAATTGTAAATATTTAAAATTCAATTTATTTAAAGATAACTATACTTGCAATATGCCATGTGACAATGGAACATGAACTCAAATAAATGACTTCTCATAGGGGTACTATGAGGAGGAAAAAAAAGGACTTGTGCTGGTTAGAGGGTGTTCATATGATAAATAAGCCCGTAAAATGTGGTAAAGTACACCGGGTAAGTTGAGAAGGAGGGGTAGGTCCAGTCAAAGTTGGCTGAATATCTTGAGAGAGTACTTGCAGAGTATAGGGATTCAAAATTAGAGGATCCTTTCTGCGGACTGGTATAAGGTGGTGGCAGATACTCCTCAGGGTTAGAAAATTTGAGCAGGCCTTATTTTTATCATTTACTAGACAGATCATTTGAGATTTTAAGATAGCTTTGATAAATCCCTTCATGAAGAAAATTTTAATAGCTAATTTACAATAAGAGGAATTTCTAAACAGTCATTGTATTTGCTCTGCAAAGTCTACTTTGTAAAGGGTTAGGTAATTTAATGCATGTCTATTTAGATTTAATTTAGTCTCCATGCTTTAACATTTTTAATAACTAGATTTAAGAATTATTTGACTACCTTCAATGGCTTGAAAAAAAATATGAGTGAAATTTTTTCAATTTAAATCCATATTTTCCCCTATGATTTATAAAGGGATGAATGTTTTATTAGAGAGGCCCACAATTACCTGAACCTCCATTGGAAGAGGGTCTTCCTGACTCAACAACTGATCATAAGTTTACTAGGAATGTGGTATGGACTTTTGAAGATATCCAAATGCTTCTCGGAACTGACATGCCTATATTTGGTGGTTCAACTAGGCCCTGCATCTCATTAAGGCTAAGGTATTATATTATTACAGCAAATGTCTTTTTTTTAAAAATAATTTTAAGAAGTTTTGGGTGCTTTATTTGCAAAAATATAATTTCTTATTATTTATCTATGAGTTTACTAGTATGCGTAAGCTAAGTTTTCGTTTTGAGTTGCTTTCTAGGTGCCCAGCCTTAAATGACCTTGGTCTCTGACAACAGTTACTTCCTGTCATACCATAAATCTTAGACATCCTCCTTAGACTTTCCTCCTCCCCATGTGTCCCGGTATAAGTTCTATAATATATTCCTCCAATTATTTGGTATTGCTTCAGATGTATTATCTGTACTACTCATTGTAGATTCTAATATTTTTCTTACAGCTTTTTTTTCCTAGATCAGCAGTATTTTCCTGATTTCCTTTGTGAAAGTATATGTTTCATTGATGGACGTGGGTCTAAATATAAGTTTTTTAACGAGTTAATTATTATTTATGAATGTCCACTTTTGCTACTGTGGCTAATTTGGACGGGTTATCTACAGGTTACCACCCTTTTCTGGCCAGGGTGGGACTGAGGATTTTATGTAATGAGTTCGTCACTACATAAATTCCTATTGCCAAGACGGGAATCAAACTCGCCGCTCTTATGTTCACCATGTTAACGAGGCCATTACTTGAGATTAAGGCTAACACTTGAACTCAGGTAGCTAACCTGAGGTTTTTATATCAAACTATAACTTTATGTTCCCTATTGAAAGAGAGAGTACATTCTACAGGGCTTAGAACATTAAACCCTTGCAGTCATTCTAACTTTAATGTTAACTTCTGTGTCAATTCTATTTGTTGCCATTCCTCTGAAATAATTAAATAATTTACAAAAAGGAGTCATGAACTCCTGAAAACACCATAATCCTGTGTTAATGCTAATGTTATTTCCAATAAACGTTAAAAAACATAATAGGATACGTATAATAAATAAATATTTTTAGTTTTCATGACAAAGTTACTAATATTGTGTCAATTAATTTCTTTAAATATATTACAAAGGAAACTTTTATAATCCATTCATTATAAAATTACCTCAGGTTCAATGAATACATGAATAATATGGTTTCAAGAAAATTCAAAATATATATCGCATGCACTTTTAATTTATTGGCATGATTTGTATTAGTCTTAGATTTATTAAAGACATGCTTTATAAATGATGAGAAAATTATCTCCACCTTAAAGAGACATTATACTCGATCCGAAATTCTTTTTTGAACGATTGTTATGACAAATAAATTGCAGTTTTTTTACATCCTGTGAGTAAAAACATCCTTCAGAATATTTTTTATAGATTTAATACATTTGATAGTGTGTTAAAGAGTGTAACTCCTGAAAATGGTATACGCTTTTCTCAAAATCGTGTGAGTGTCTTCCCTTCCACACATCTGATTCGGATGCTTTCTCTGAGGTCCATTCCTTTGTTATTTTATTTTCTTTATTAGGGTTGTAATGAATATTTCTTTTTTATTTCCAGGGATGCTACAAAACCGATAAGTGTACTTACTGGCATTGATTATTGGTTAGATAATTTGATGTCGAATGTTCCAGAGGTTGTTATGTGCTATCACTTAGATGGAATTGTTCAAAAGTATGAACTAATTAAAACAGAAGACCTCCCTCATTTACCAGAGTCCAAATTTTCGCCAAAACTCATACGAGATGTTGCTCAAAATATTCTTTCTTTCTTGAAAGCAAATGCAACTAAAGCAGGGCATACATATTGGCTTTTTAAAGGTATAGTAAACATTTTATATTTTTAAAGTTGTGTTCATTAATTTATAGTGGTTACTAGCTATTAGCTCATCTAAATTTTATGAACTTATATTCTTATTGCTTTAGGAAAAAATGAGGATGCTGTGAAGCTGTATGATTTGACATCTCTATGTTCAGAGTCATTGGAAGAGAAAGATCAAAATCCTTTTACTGTTCCAGTTGGCATGCTTCTTTATCGAGTTGCTCGAAATATGCGTGCATCACAAGAAAACTCAATTACCCAAATAGCAACCATTCGAATGCTCTTGAAAAATTGTCTAAAACTATTATCGAAAGAGAAATATCCAGAGGTATAATTTTTATAATCGTTTATAATTTTTGGAGATTATAATTTAATCTATATTACACATTGCATGTATATATATATATATATATATATATATATATATATATATATATATATATATATAGAGAGAGAGAGAGAGAGAGAGAGACAGCGTATAGTTAATAAAAAACTTTCACATTTTTTTATATTCAAATAAATTAATGCAGCCAAACCAATTTGGTTTTACTCCTCAGACATCGACAGCTGAAGCTTTACAAAAAGTGTTTACTTTTACTTCAGAATCTATGAACACAATATCACATACATTGCTCATATCACTTGATACAAAAAGGTGCATTTGATAATGTGTGGTGGCCATCAATTTTGCATATAAAAAAACTTAACTGTCCTACAAACTTTTACAGAATAGAATATAATTTCTTTCCAGAAAGAAAATCATATATCATTACGAATAATATTGCCATACAAAAGACACAGGCATTAGTTATACTAAGCATCAGAAATTTTTCCACTATTATGAAGTTTATTAATTAATAATTTACTTAACGAAGAAATGCCACTAAATGTAATTATCTCAGCTTTCGCTGATGACATAATATTAATTAGGTCAAAATTGTTCTTAGAACTACAAGCATTAGCTAACATGCAATAGTTTTACCACTTGATTTAAAAACTCAATCCTGTCAGCCATCTTGGACCATATGACACATTTTATATATATATATATATATATATATATATATATATATAAAATTGTAACCTCTGTCTGTACATTGATTTTTTTCGCGAAATTTCACGACAATTTTTCGTTTCACATGTCATAGACACCATATCTGCATTTTGTTTCTTTCGTGTGTTTGTTTGTTTGTTACCTTTTCACGCATAAACGGCTGAACCGAATTTTATGAAACTTGGTATGTATATTACTACTAGCCCAACTTAGACTTTAGGCTATATTAATATTCTCTAAGACGAACAGGAGTGGGGGTTATAAGGGAGGCCTGAAATTAAAAATAGCGATATTTCGTTTTCTATTGCTTTTTCAGCAAATATGTAAATAATAAAAGTTGTCTATTTTGTAATTTAGAGTAACTTATCTTATATACACTTTTGCCGTATACGGAAGTATAAATGAGTTATACGCTAAAAACTATAGCGGGAGTCCACAATTTTATTTGGCACAAAAGACTCAACCGAACTAAACCAAACTCACTATGTGAATTAATACTAACGATTTCCTTATAATAAGCCATACCAACATTTCTATGGACGGGCAGGAGTGGGGGTTATAAGGGAAGCCTGAAATTAAAAATAGTGATATTTCGTTTCCTATTGGGTTTTCCGCAAATTTAAACATAACAAAAGTTGTTTATTTTGTTATTTAGAGTAACTTTTGTTATATACACTTTTGTCGTATACCTAAGTATAAATGAGTTATACATTAAAACTTTAGCGGGCACTAACGGCTGAACCGAACTTAACAAAGCTCGGTATGCCAATTAGCATTAATTCTTCCATGATTATAAGTTATATTAAAATTTTTAGGTTCGATCGGGAGTGGGGTTATAAGGAAGGCCTGAAATAAAAATTCACCTTATTTACATGTATAAGAGACGGGAAATATAAAAATATCGAAGACCGTGAAGTCTTATCGAACAAATATTCTATTATTAGCAAATCCACGGCAACGACGGGTATCAATCCTAAACACTGGGACGGGTAAATGTCAAAATATTGTGCAATGTAAAGCCTGCTAAAAAATACCATCACCATTCAGCCTCAAATGAATTCCCGGGCGAAGCCGGGTATCTGAGCTAGTATATATATATATATATATATATATATATATATATATATATATATATATCTGTATGTGTCAATGTATTGTAATCCAGTTTCAGATTGCTTAAAATTAAATATAAAAAAAATTACTCGTATTTATAATTTAAATAATTTATGAATGACAACTAACTTTTCTTACACCATAAAAATGTAAGTGGTATATCCAAAAAAATAGTTTTTTACACCACAAATAAAAATATCATTGCGCAGATAAATATTTCATCGAGCAGATAAACATTTCACTCAACGGATAAAAATTTCATCCAATAGATAAAACCTACGATGTCTTCAATATTTCATTTCTGAATGTGATTGAATGGTGTATGGGATTGCTCCATATCCCCTGCGAGATGACATTTTTTTTCTTAAATGGAGGCTGAAATTGAATTGTAGTTAGATTCATGCTTTTCTTGAACTTCGCAAATTTTGGAATGGGTTACATTCAAAAATTTTAATTTAATGATTAAATTTTGGAATTAAACGATAAATGATTGATATATTACATATATCAAAATGAATATATATATATATATATTAGCGTATACACATACATCATATATATTGAATTTATATATTAGAGTGCCCATTGCCATATATATTAGAAAGCCATTAGTTCCAAGGGCTTATGGTCATCTCTATTACAGCTTCAGAAGCCAACTTATTTTGTAGATGATCTGATAAATACATTTGAATGGCTCTCAAAGACTGTAATTATTATATTATTAAAACCCCTCAAGTGTGCATAATGAATTAACCAATGAATTAAACTAGATAGATCTTATGACTTATTCTAATATGTTAATCATAAATATTTTAATGAATTATTTTTTAGATTGTTTTGTCAGCTCATTACATGCTGTCAGATGTATATATTCCATGTGAAACTGACCCTTGCTGCCCACATTTGGAAGATATTCCTTCTTCACCTGAGCAAGTGGATGATGATGTGGAAACATGTCCTAGTAATTCTGTACCTGTTACATCTCTGTGTGTTACCAATTTCAAAACATTTTCATCAGGTAAATATGTAATAACTACTTATTGACTTCAGTGATAATTGTTTTAGCATTATCAAATATTTGACTTGTTTTTGTGGAGTATTGTTATAAAATTTTCTGTGTGCATTACAATTTTCCATTTTTAATCTTCCTACACATTGAATATTTATTCTAATTTTTGAAATTTCTTACATTATTTAAAATTGTATCTTTTAGAAAAAAAGTACCAACCACCACCTCCTATTGTTGGCACCATTGAGGAACGTTGTAAAGCTTCATTGCAGCATGTTATTGAAGGATTGGATTGCCTGCAATATTTTAAAATTAATTCAGAAAAAGAAGTAAGTATTTTTTGTATATGGTCTCAGGAAAGTGTTGATGCATTTTCCTGATAGATAATGACTCAAGTATTTATACTGAATCATTTAAATATCAGGCCAAGTGTGTTATTTAATAGATTGCCTCTCCAGTTTCATTTTGAACGGGTGTTGTAATATTCTTTATTTTTTAAAACTACTTGAGGTAAGTCAGAAGAAGTGAAAAAAAAAATATATTGCATTTCCACATATTTTACTTTCAAAGAAGAAAGGTGAAAATTTACATGAAGGTTATGGTAACGATTTGTTAAAAGAACAATAGTGCCAAGAATGGTTTACAAAATTTCAACTTGGTGATTTTGATCTCTCCGACGTTCCTCGGTCATGCCAACCTTCCTAGGTTGATGACTCACACCTAACTTGCATTACACAATTTACGACGAGACAGAATTTTTGAACATCTCTACTTACTGTCCATGAATGTCTTAAGAAGGTGGTATTCATGAGTGTCTTTGATGTTTAGGTTCCTCATGAACTTAAGGAAGCTCATTTTACGTCTCACCTAAGTAGGCTCATCTAACATCAAGAAAACAATCCGTTTCTGAAGAGATTGATATCATGTGATGATAAATGGATTGCTTATGGCAATATATTGCCAGATGGTCTTTATCTTTGAATTATAAATCTTCACAAGCAGCATCTCAAAGGAAAATTATTGAGCCAGTGTGGTTTGAATTTAAGTTTCTACCTTTGAACCAAACGATTAATTCCAGTTTTCTGTTGGTAATTGAGCAATTTGAATGAAGCAATCGATCATAAAACTCTAGAACTCTTTAGGCATAGAGGAGTTGTGTTCTACCAAGACAGTGTAAGACTCATTTGATTTTGATCACCTCTTTTTTATTACTATTTTATTTTGATCTTAGGCATCCAATAAAAATTTAGCTGAGATAGGATGTGTTACAATACCCAGCTTACCCACTTGACCTTACCCTATTTGGCTTTCAACTGTTTTGCTCTCTTCAAACTCCTTGCAGTGTGCAAGATTAAATTTTGATGAGGTACTGAATGCTTTGTTCAGTTTTCCATGGAATGGACCAGCCTTCCTATAGAATAGCAAATTGTCAGTGCTTACTGAAAGACGGCAAAAGGCTATCATGCAAAATAGACGTTATAAAATTGATTGACTACTCTTTATATAAAAAAATAAAATTGATAAAAATGTGCCATGATTTTCCATACAATCTGATTTTATTTTTGCTCTTACCTTTGATTGTTTTAGTATATAATAAAAAGTATACAAGATGCTTATGCCTTCAATTTTGAATATGTCATTATGTTTTTATAATTAGTCATAAGTTTACTTATAGATTTTATAATGGGTTAGGGAGTTGTTTATTTGTAAATTTGTTGTTTTTATGGCAAAACTGTAATAACTTTTCTCCTGTTTATTTGATTTGAAGTGTTATTGTGCTTTATAATATAGGGTGTTTAATATAATTCGTAAAAATTCTTTTCTCTCAAAAATTAAGGTTTTCCCTGCTTTTGGATCATTCTCATGGCTTTTAGGCATTTGACTGTTTAAAAGCCAACTCCCAATGATTTAGCCAAATTTTGAAGCATTTGGCATGGGTCTTCATGAATGGAATGAATCACCACTTTTAAACCGAGTAAACCACTTCCGACATGCTCTTCAATCTCTAATCATCTGCTAAAATTCAATATTTTTTGACTGCAGTTTTCTTCATTTTAAAGTAATGAAGAAGAACTACCCGCAAAAACACTTTATCCAGTATGAAGTTAGATGTATTTGAGAAAGTAAAATTATTCACACTTTAACCAAATGACTTACATTAAAAATAAAGCTCAATGGCAGTAGGATTACGTGGAGGAGCAGTCATGTCACCAATGGGAAACCTTACTAGCAGTGCCATCTGTGAGAAAATGCTCCAAATTAGTTTAAGTACCCAATATAAATAAATAACTTCATTCAATATTTAATTTTGTAAAAAATAAATAATAATGATAATTTTAAAACCAAAAAAGAAAAAAAACTAACGATGCTAACAACAATGTGCAAATCTGCAAGAATCTAGCTTTTAATATTTAAGATGTTTGCTAAATAATCCTGATGAGGCTCTGAGGATTGTATGAAACATGTAGGTATAAACTTTGTAATTGCCAGCCTTTAAGTATGAGACAAAATTCAAAAAGAATAGTTATTATTATATTATATTCTTCATAGGGAGGAAAATTAAAAGAAGAGCCAAAAATGGCTAATCCCTCTGAACCCATTCCTATGCCCTTTCCTGATCTGCAAGATAATGAAGAAAAAGATAAGAAGAAAAAGAAAGACAAGTGTCAGAAAGCTCCTGAAGATGGAAATCAAGTGGAGTAAGTAAATATTTCACAATTTATTTCAATTTTAGTGAATTTCATCTTTATTTTTCACGCTAGTTTAAGGTATATTCTGCTCAAGTAAAGCGTAACTAGTTCAAAAAGCAGCTAACAATCACGTTTTATTCTTTTACAAAGTTAAGCTTACAATGAGACATAAAGTGAAAAATTTTGAATAGTTTCTTGAGAAGTCCATTGATCCTACCTAGGAGTTAAAAGAGATAAGGTCCATTCAAAAATAAATAAATAAATATATATATATATATATATATATATATATATATATATATATATATATATATTAACACTCTTGCACTCACAATTTTAGTTTGTCTGTTACCAAACTCAATATTTAAACATTGTGTGTAAAACTAAAGATTAAGTCCTTTAAAGTTTGAAATTGCACTAGGTGGAGAGGAGGGTTTAAAGAGGGGAAATAGAAATACCTCATATTCCAGTATGTGGGAAATCTGCTTAGTCTGCAAAGCATCTGCGTAACAAGCTTTTTAGACTTCAGTTTTCACCCAGTCCACCAAATACAAATGCTCACCTTATACTAGTTGCCACGAAGTTATCCAGCCCCACTATTGCTTGTAGCTACTTCTCTTCCTACCTCCTCTTATACCATATAACATCTTCTTGGGCAACCTACTGGGTTTCATTCCTTCCACTCGCACACAATATATGCTATTCTTCCCCTTATCTTGATATTCCTTTGATGCCCCATCTGTTATCTCTTTAGAACTTTGTGAATACAAAGTTTAATATGGGATTATCTTAAATCGGAAGGAAGTTTTTACTTGATTGTGTCACTATGATTTATATAAATTGTAGTGGTAAGAGAGTTTTCACCAATGCATCAAGGAAGACTTATTGAAGAGATCTATAAGATCTTGATTTGACTCAGGCAGAGGAAATATTTTAATTTCTTTTTGTGTGAAATATGGATTTTTTATTCATGCATTTTTTTATTTTCATTAATTTCTTTTTCAGGCAGGATTATTCTTTGAAAGCATTATTATGTCGAACAAATGTTGAAACATTACCTAAGGGGAAGAAACTTGAAAAAGTTGACAGTGCATCTTGGAAAAAACATCTCACTTCATTGTTGTATGTCAAAGCATGCCTTGTGTACTCTGTCCTTGTGGAACGTGAAATTCAAAGTGGCAGGTGATTTGATTTTTAACATTCTTACTTATATTCAATATAATGTTGAGTGATCGATGTTGCAGGGACCTACAATTAGGGAAACGAAAGATGTAGTCTTCCTGCATCAAATGTTTATATTTGGCAACCGGTTTCAGGTACCTTCAGGTCATTAGTAAAAGGATAGGACTCCAGAACTACTTGAATATCACTAGAGACGTAGTAATAAGGTAGCTAACAAAGCTCAGTCAATCTAGTGAAGGGTTATTAACTTCATTCAGTAGAGTTAGCTAGGGTTATTAACTTCATTCAGGGCTTTGTTAGCTACCTTAATACTCTTTCTATAGTGACATTCATGTAATTCCGGAGCCTTTCCTTTTACTAAAGACCTGAAGATGCCACTGATGTGGTGAAACCAGTTGCCAAGAATAAACATTTAATGCAGGTTAAATACCAAATATTGTTTTCATTGAATATCCAAATACATTCTGTTGATTTCCCCACCCCCTCTCCCCGTATTTTGTTCTTGGATTACTAAAATTTGAGTGATTGGTATAAAAATTATTCTGATTCATTATAAATTACAGCAGTTGCTATATTAAATGGTTTTCAATAAAACTAATATGCTATATTCAGGTATATTTAAGTAATTAATTTCTTCTGTTCTGTTTCTTTATAATATTTCTTTCTATTCAGCTCTGACAGGCTGTCTGTCTCCTATGTATTTACAATTGAGACGGTTTTGTTGTAAAGGTTATTAAATTTGTATCGACTGAAAGACCTTTCATTACCCTTTGTATTTATTCACTTAATATTCACGGTGGGGTTACCAGTATGAAGATTTATCTATTGTAAACCTTGACATGGGAAATCTGCTTAGCCCTTGCGTGACAGACTTTTATAATATTGGGAGGTCCCTCCTTCTTTAAATGCCCTATATGAATAATTTTTCTCTCATTTTCTAAAATAATGAGCATATTTTTCATGTAGTTATGATCTAATAGGCATACTGAAAAAACATTTAAAGAACTGCTTATTGTTGGTGGGGTACAATTTAGCTGATAAATATATTAAAATAACAGCACAAATTGTAGTTAATATTATGGGATTTTGAGTTGATTTAAGTTATTTATTAACAATTTAATTTATTTATTAACATCCACTTTTTGCAACTTAGGCTAATTGGGACGGGTTATCTACAGGTTACCACCCTTTTCTAGCCAGGGTGGGACTAAGGATTTTATTTAATTAATTCCGTCACTAAATAAATTCCATTGCCCAGACGAGAATCAAACTCGCCACTCTAGGTTATTTATTAATAAGGGAATCACTGAAGTACTAGAAAATATCTTTCTATTAATTAATGTGCTTTTATCATTTTGAAACAGATTTGTGCAAGCTTTGAAACACATTGCTGGTGTACTTAAATGCTGCCCTGAAAATCAGGCACTTGCTGGACTTATGTTACAAAAGGCAGGAGATTGCCTCTTTGCATTGTATCGAGAAAAGACTGAGTCTTTTGATGAACCTGATGAATATCCTGAAGTCCATCGTTCCCCTCCAATACCACACAATGACGGTAATTGTTTTAGAACTTCTATTTTCATGTAAGCTCCTGACTTATATCAGGTGTACTTTCTCTAAACAAATGGTTTTTTTTTTTGCTTCATATTATTTAAAATAAAATACCATTAGAGAATTGAATTTGTAGTCAATGATGTCGCTAGGTGAAAATTGATTTCTCGCTTGTCCTATTTCGTACTACTTTATTCTCCCCAACATATGTACTTGCTCCTGTGCAAGGGTTATGGAGGTGGTGGAGGGTGTGTTTATAAAATACCCCATATTCACAAAATGATTCCTGTCAAGTTTATTTATAGAATAAAATTGCTAGCGTAGAATTGTTATTAAGAAGTTGTTACAGTTAGAGACTCCAATTTTACAAAACTCTTAACAAGTAGTATTTACGTGCAAAGATTGAATAACAAAGTTAGCTAGCTGTATCAGTTTTGGGCGATTCTGATGCATATATGTATTATCTGCTTTGATGTCATAAGACAAAGACTTCTACTATACCACTCTCTAAGGTTTTTCAACTTTTGAAGCAAAGTAGCCTTGTGTGAAATTGTATGTAATTAAATAGTAGTGACATTTATTATATTGAAGTTTTAAGTCAATAAAATCTTTTTCTATATTGTATTGTTGATAATGATACTCAACATTAATAATTAATTGTTTCTTATAATCATACTATGTCTAATATTTTTACTTTTAGAATTGAATCTTATACCAAGGGAATATGAAAGTCCTTTTTCAATTATTTTTTCATGTATATCCTGCTACAAGAGGTCACACGAGTTATGTCCTAATACCGAGACTGTCAAAAGATTGGGTAATGCTTATAATGAGCTAGGGAATGCCTACAACAATTTAGCAGCAGGTAATTAATGGTTTATTGAAATTAATGATTTTTTTAAAAATTGATCAGTATTATTATTATATTTTTGTACTATGTTTCAGATATGGTGAAACGTGATGCACATGTTACTGATTCTATCAAGGTATAAACATATATATTCTAGGTATAAAACGAGTCTGCTAAATCAAGCTATATATAAATACAATAGTGAAATATTTTTATTTGATTTTTACAACTTATAGTTTCAATATTTGCATTCTAAATAACTTTAATTAACTTTATACTCTCTTTATTATGCTTAGGGGCATTCAATGAAATTATTCATATTTCCATACTTATAAATTCCATCATACACAATCTATGTTGGTGTATTTATCGTCTCAAACCTTTGTTAATGTACATCTGCCCTTAAAAATTATGAAATTTTTTAAAAGGTGTAACACAATAAAAAAATTATTTTGATTTTTCTTTAACACTGATTATTGACTATTTTAATTTTATTAGGCAATATTAATTAAAATCCATGTCAAATTGACAAGAATAACTAGAAAAATCTTTTGTAAAATCAAAAATAGAGTTGCCTTTTCTGATTTCTTTGAGATAGCCACTAAGAAAAATTTTATTGCATATACTCTTTTATCATCTCATTTTAGTAACAATATAAAAAGTAAGAGTGAACTCTGGCTGTACCATAAACTGACAGCATATGTATAGATAGTTGATGATGTATACTGATAATGCCCTGAATGCTTGTGGAAATCTGCCAGTGCTCTTTGAAGACTTTGTGCAGCAGTATATGTGCGACATTTCTCTGTAACTAGGTCCAACTTATGTTTTAATTAGAAATGATAATTATGTTTTGAATTATATAAATAATATATGTTTACTATCCATGCATTTGATTGTTTTGATAATATATTTTTCTCTTGACAAGGATGTTTTTTTCAGTATGCTCACTGTATTTTGGAAGCTGAGACATTTCTTCAAGAGGGTCTCAAATTATTGCAGTCTATTGGAGACAATATTAATACAGCTCTTGTGATGTGCAATATTGGTCGATTGTGGCGTCTTAAAGCACACTCTGGGTACAATTTGGGTTCAGCCTTTGACAGCTTCCAGAAAAATATATATGCCAAGGTAAACTTTTTTTTCTTAAAAATTAAGTTATGTTAGCAGATATTCTTTAAGGGAAATCAGCTATTGAGGTTGTACTCATGACGGAATTTTCGATGTTTTTGTTCAAATGTCCATTGATCCTAACTAGGAGATGACAAAAATGAGGTCCGTTCAAAACTATATATATATATATATATATATATATATATATATATTTGTCTGTTACCGCTCTAGTGGTCGCAATTTTTGTGTAATCGTTACCGAACTCGATAGTTAGTCGTATTATGTAAAAAGAAAGATCAAGTTCGTTAACGGCTGAAATCGGACCAGGGGGAGGGGGGGGTTTAGAGGGGGAGAATTTTGAAAATTCAAAATATCTCTGTTACTATAAGTCGGATCGAAAAAGTGTATAGAATCAATCTTATTGAAAATTAAATACACTATAAATGATGTTATATACATTTATTCTCTATCTTGAATACTAACCGAGATATTTACATTTTTCAGTTTTCAGCCTTCAGTAAACCTCTACTTCTACTTGTGATACATAAATAATTCTCTGTTATATAATAAAAGATATTAATTGAAGCCTAAATACCAAATATTGTTTTCATTGAACTTTTACTTTGTGAGATATATGCAAAAACGTTCTGTTGACCCCCCTCCCCCTTCTTTTGTTTTTGGATTACTAAAATTTGAGTGATTGAGATAAAACTGATTCTGATTCATTACAAATTACACCACTAGCTATAGTAAATTGTTTTCAATAAAATTAATATGATATATTCAAATATATTCCATTAATTGTCTGTCTTTCCGGTCTATCTATGCAGCACTACGAGGTTGGCTTGCCTGTTTGTTTACAATTCAGCCTTGTATTGTACATTTACTGAGCACGGTAGTGTTACCTGTATGTATATTTATCTATTGTAAACCTTCACATGGGAAATCTGCTTAGTATACGCAGCCCCTGCGTGACGGACTTTTTTTAAATACTTAGTATGACATTTCGGCATAGGACCACAGTTTTCATAAATTATGTTTGTGTGGTACAACCGTTGAATTATGTTGATCTTTCAGGCTGTTGAAAGCTACAACCAAGCTCTTGAAATAATTGGCTCAAGAAAAATTCACCCCTATATTTGGGATTCAATTGCATGGGAGCTTTCAACTACCCTTTACATGATGGCTACACATTATCAAGAGAACCCTCTCGCCCAGGTAATATATTCTCAAATTTGTAAATAAGATATAAGTTGGTTTGATAGAATATTTTAAACTATTTATTTGTGCATAAATGAAAATTTAAAGTTTAACTATTGGTGGAATGGGTGGGGGATAAATTTGATTACATATTAGGTGTTTCTAAAGCAATGGAATCAAATTGGGAATTTTTTTTTTTTCTGCATAATAAGTATAAATCAATATTTTAAATGGAGCTGGATGTATTTAAACAAATCCTTCTATTTGCATGCCAACTATTTAGCCATGGAGAGCACAAAACTTAAGAAAAGTCTTTTTTTTAAACTAAGAGCGGGGTTATATTTAGTATTCTGCATATTTCTGTATTTGGTTTTATTGAAAATATGTAAATCGTAAATTGTGTAAAAAATATATATTTTTTTTACACAATAAGTGGTTTAGAAGCATAGACTTTAAAATTTGACTTGGGGTCAAATAAATCTAGTACCCCGTCAAAATAAAATGATCTTCACACTCAAAGAAAACATATGATAAAAATTTGTTCAGGAATTATGTTGTAACATTCTGAAGAATGTAAGAGGTGTAACATATCCAAGTATGAGGAGTAAAGTATCAAATTGCTCATATTAACAATACTCAGTCTCTTAATACAGGGATGAACAACACTCGGCCTGCGGGCCGCATGCGGCCCTTTGAACATGTCCATGCGGCCTGCCAAGCATTTCTAAAATTTAATTTATTTCATCAACTTTCTACCATCAATATATTGTTATAAAATTAATTATAATAAAATGCTAGTACATACTGAATATGGCAACATGGTTTTTAATACCGAAGTACGTTAGCTTAGTAGAGGTGCAATGCTAAAAAGAGTTTGCAACTTAAAAAGCGAAATACAATTGTTCATGTATATGAAGGGATATGCCTTTCCTCATTTTGGTAATAAAGAATGGATGTGATTTTGGGTTTCTTATCGACACGACTCAGCATCTCAATGATCTTAATGTAGAACTTCAAGGCAAAGGGCAGTTTGTTCTCAATTTGCATGATAAAATTCTGGGCTTCGAGCGCAAATTAAAGTTGTGGAAACAGCATCTTTTGCAGAATAATATGTCTAACTTTCCACATTTAGAAAAAGAAAACATTACAACTTCTCAAAAATACACATACAGTAGACTCCCGATTATCCGAAACCCGATTAACCGAAACATTTTGAGTTGCTAGGGAGGGGGGAAAAAAATTACTTCGTCCTAGCTTCGCGGAAAGAGGCGTGAGAAGAGGGTGTGGGAGCGCGAGGGAGGGTCGACAGTCCCACGGATGTGACGATCTGTTTCTCCGAACCTCTTAGGTTCGGGTCCAGTGAGTATTGAAGAGTTCCTTCTATACTCGGTGGTCTGGTCTTAGTAAACAAACCCAAGGTACGTACCTAGCTTCCTGTTGGAAACAGTTAAAGGCAGTGCCTTCAGTCTGCCTTCAACTTACGCAGAGTGAAGTGCTGTTCTTTTTCTTCTTTGGTTTGAAAGTGGAGTGATTTTAAAGTCATGAGTGAAAAACGTAAGCGTACTGTTGTATCGTTGGAGACCAAGTTAGAGGCGATCGATAGGCTGGAGAAAGGTCAGTCACTAACGAAAATTGCTAATGAATACAAGGTGGGAATTGCAACAGTGCATGACTGGAAAAAAAAAATCACCGACTTTTTTAAATGTTGAAGTTTTTTTTTTTTCTTTCATTTTTCTTTTTAAGTCTATAGTTTTATAAATACATATGTACGTAGTTATTTTAATTGTTAAATAAAATAAGCTTTTTTTCAAGTACAAAACGTGTTTTTTATTCTAATTGATCCATTTTCACGCAGAAATTTCGGACTCCCGTTTAACCGAAATTTTCGCTTATCCGAAACCCCTCGGTCCCGATTAATCGGGAGTCTACTGTAATATATAGACATTTTAATCAACGAATTTCAATTACGATTCGAAATGTTCAAAGCTGAGGAGACAGCGGTTTCCATGAAAATGTTTTCCTCGCCATTTAATATCGACGTGGATACAGTTCCCGAAGACTTTCAATTGGAAATGATTGTCATGCAGAATAATACCGATTTAAAAAATGTACTTTCTCAGTAAACATGAAAAATTTTATAAATCTTATGTGACCCCTGAGAAATTTCTATTTTTGACGAAAAATGCAAAACAAATCATGTGTCTGTTCGGAAGTACGTACGTGTGTTGACAAACAATTATTTTCACCTATTAAATTAATCAAAAATGACCACCGATCAAGACTGAGTGATGTACGATTAGAAAGCTGCGTACATGTAACTACCTCATCAATTCTGGCTTATATTGATCAGCTTGTTTCGAAAAAACAATGCCAAATTTCTCATTAAAAATTTCAAGTAAATTCATTTTACTGTTCTTTTATTGTAAGTTTTTATTTTGCATGAAAATTTGTATACGAAATCTTTACTTTTTTTAAAATTGTATATTTTTTTATACTAATGTTCATTATAATTAAAGTGTTGTAAATTATTAATAAGTGTTACTTTATGTGCGGCCCGCCCTAAAAATTTTAAAATTTAGAATGGCCCGCTGATTAAAAAGGTTGCTCACCCCTGTCTTAATACATATACAAACTTCCTTTCTATTTAGGCATTTTCATGAAACACAAATAAAGTCTTTGGCTTCCGAATTTCAAAATTTATAAATGTAAATAACAACTTAGGACCGGAATTGGTATTTTAAACACAACTCTTTACATCTTTTCAATAAAACCAATACTAACGAATATGAATTTTGACATTGATTGAAACCCTTCCCCCTCTTATTTGAAAATTTGGATTCTCATATAGTCTATTTTGTACTTTGGTATAGTTGACTCACAAATATAAAATTTCATAAAATTCCTCCAAGCTATTTTTGAATGATTGATTAACAAACGGGCAGTCAGTTAGACACGACTTCCAATTTTGATGCCATTGTTCTTGAAATGTTATGAAATATGAAAAAAAATTATTGCTGCCGAATTTAAATAGAGTTATATGTATATACAGAGTTTTATGTATATACAGTCCACTGATATTTTCAATTGTAAAATGTCAATGTTATACTAATTACTGTGGAGTTAATCTCATTCCTTATTCGTGTAATTTAATTAGAATGCACTCTTACAATACTGGAGGAATTTTGATTAAATTGCTTCATTACCCACCCTTAGGATAAATTGTATAGTGTATTAAAAATAATGGAAATATAAAAAAAAAATGTCATCAAAAGTTTTACATATTTTGACTTATTTGTTTTAATTCTTAGGGTGAAGAAGCAGAAAGGGAAGCAATTGAATTACTCCATAAAGCTTTGCATCATTGTGACCTTGTTAATGACACAGCTAAGTTACCATTGTATCAGTTCAGAGCTGCTTCACTTCATTATAGGATAGCTTCTCTTTGCCATAATTCAATAAGGTTTGTTATTTAATTGTAGTTTATACATTAAAAGAAGAAATGATAGTGATTTTTGTGTATCTTTTTTTGTTATGTTTATCCAAGAGGAAACTATTTTTTTGTCCATTTATTGGTAATATTTTTATAGTAATGTATTCCTATTGTGCACTCCCGTCTTTCTTCAAATTAATTTTTTAATTAAAGGTAAGCAAAACAGAAAAAAAAGGTTCAGGAAAATAAATTATTAGGAATTACCTGGTGACCTGTGTTGAGAAAAATATCTCTTTAGAAATCGGGGAATCAATCTGACAAATACTCATCAGCATATTTAGTTCAACCTACTGTGACCCTATGTAAAATCCAAATATATAATGAATGTATATATATTAATTAAAAAGTAAAAATGACTATTATACTCACCAGAAATGTCACCTCGGGAACATTAAGTGAAAATTAGATATAAGGGTAGGATATAAAGAAAAATGGGAGCCGGTAGCCTGCACTAAATTAAAAATACAAAATGTGCTTACTATTAAAGAAGGATTTAAAGTGGTGTGAATGAAATAAAAGGAATTATACAGGGTGATAAATTTCAATGTAGGAGCCTGAGGAGTGAGGCAGTTTTAAAAGATGTGGGGAGAACTAGAAACTTAGATTCAAGCATTGTTGGACTTAGTAAGGTTTAACCCTTTCATTGTGCAAAGCCACCATAGTGGCTAGAGAAGGGTGTTATGAAATGAGATTTGTCTAACTATAATGGGACTAGATAATGAATGATTAAAGATAGGCGTAATGATATATAATATATTGTTTTGTTATATATTATCATTCAGTCATATCTATAAAATGAATTATAATATATAATAAAACGAATAATCTTATATAATGACCTGAGATCGGTCACTAATCGAGGATTTAATACTACATACTAAATATCAATAACTTTGATATATAATTAACAGAATATGAATAATATTAATTTAAGAGATACCAATGCTTGTTTATAAAAACCTTTTAATAATAAACACGGGTAAAATAAAGAAAGAAGGGTGGCTCTTGTGAGGATCATTATAACTCATAAATGCTAGGGAAACCGTAACTTGAACTCTTTTCAATAGAAAATGACAAGATCAAACTACTCAACGTATATGCAATAATAATATAAGCTATTGTTAGGTGAGGGGGTGTGGTCAGTTGAAATCAAATATATAGGTCCCTAAATATATTAGGAACCAGCGGATAATTTCAAGATGTGAACTGAAGAAGTCATACTATTTTTTCATGATAGAAATTGCGTACAGCTGCCTGAAACTGTGCAATTACTTAACTAAATTTTTGAAGTATTGAATATTTTAGAGCTTTAAACAGTGTATTTTTATTTCCTGTTCTTTCAGTTCTCTTAACAATTGATTAAATGGAAAGCAAAAAATATGTAGTAGGTTTAAATTTAATCTGACATTTTATTTGCCAAATTGATATTGCATTTAATTCTTGCACAGCTATAGATTTAATACAAGTAAAGCCAGGTAGAATTGCTTAGTTCTCATTGCACTGATACCATCATCATTATTCTTAACAAACTATTTTCATCCATTCCTTTTTTAATTTTCTTTAGGAAGAATATATATGATGAAGTAAAGAGAAAAAACAAGCGTGCTCTGTGTGATTTACACTACAGTAAGGCATTTGAAATGCATAGTTTGTTAAAGAATCCTGCTGATCTCTTGAGAATCCAGCTGGAGAGAATATCATTGTCTGAGTTCTTTGCAAATGGCAAGTATTCTGTCTATATTTTTCTGATGTTTTTCAATGTAATGAATTAAAGTTTATCAATTAAATTTATTTCCAGAATCAAGAACGCCTCATAAAAAAATGAAGTATTATGAAGAGGCAATCAATTATATTACAGAATCTAGGAAAGCATTTGTAATGTATGAAAAGGCAAATAAAAAAGGTAAATTAGATTTATAAATAGTAATAATTGGGTAATATATTCTATTCCCCCCTGTATACTAATAATATAATAAAAAATCAAAATCACCAACTAGCCTCAAAAATATATTTTTGTAAATGTTGCTAATACATTTTTCTGAAACAAATGAATATTTAAATTAGACTTTTCTCCAGGGACTGAATAAGTTACCTAAATCCTTGTAGTTGTGTTTATGGAGTAGTTTATCGAGTAATTTGAGACTAGCATATAACCCTATGAATTTTATATAAATCACACCCATTTTAAATTTGAAAAATACTCCAAAAGAAATCAAGGAAACCAAAACATTTCAAATGAAAGAATAAAATGTTTTAAGTTTAACTAGTTTTATTTTAATGTTGAGGGAAGTTTCAAACTGGAAGCCTGAACATTCATGTTTCTATTTTAAATTAAAATATAAAATAAATATAGTAATGGTCTACTGAAATGAGCATTATTTCATAATTCCCTGATGGCTAAGGCCTGATCCTGTATGACAGGTATGTGAGCCTCATTACTCCAGGAACCACCAGGAAGGCGAGTTCTCAGCACATAAAGAGACTAAGTCTAAAGTCCAGTTTGGAGGATACTTAGTCAATGCTCCAGCTGGTTTTTTCCCATGGTTTCAGGTCAGCTTCCCTTTTTTGGAAGGTCAATTATTAACTTCTGTATTGTAATATTGTCATAGACCAAAGATAGATATATCCATATTCAAATAGCTACTTAATTGTTTTTTTGATAATGAATATAAACCAGGTGAATAGGTAGAAATCCAATCTCTGAGCTCGATGGCCCTATAGATAAATGAAATTTAAAGTGTGATCCCAGGTTTAGAATTTAGGATCTCACTTAGGATACTATAGTAGAGCTTTACTCTGAGTTATAACTACTGTAAACATTCACACATGATGTACTTCAATGAGAATTTTGTAAATATTTCTTTCATTATTTATTGAATTATAGTAATACTACAATGTTATTGGGTTAAGTCAAACAACTTTTATATGCACTCTATTTGTTATTTAGTATGACAATATTCCAAAATGAAATTATATATTAAGGTCCTAGACTTGCACTGAAATTAGGGCTTTACCCGAAGAAAGTTTTGGTAAATTGATTTGAAATTTTGTTCCATTTTTATTTTAAACAAGAAACTTTTACAATTATTCACACACACACACATACACACACACACACACACACACGCGCACACACACACACACACACTGGTACATCAACATTTCAATTTTTTTAAATTTCAGTTAAAGCACTTGTTTTATGATTTTTAGGACGTAAAAGCAAAAGTGCTGCAAATGAACCAAATGCTGATGAAAATGCTAATGAAATAATTACTCTAATGGAAGAGCGGCTCCACCACATAATTAAATCTCTTATTAAGCTTTATATGTCCACTCCAAAGTAAGTTTCGGTTTTATTTCTATTTTTATTTATATATGAGCTATATATTTTTTAAAATTTTACTTTGTATTTGCATAGAATTATTACTACAAAATGCAAAACTAAGTTGTAAAGAGATGAGCTTATTTTGAATGATTCATAAAAGCCATTAAGGCTGATTTTATTCAAACAATTAAACCAGTGAACAATTTTTATATTTTATTTTTCCTGAATTTATTATTTTTGTACCTCTTTATTTTGTATTAATATTTCCACTATTTTTTAAACAAGAGAAAATATGCGGGGACTGAAATCCTGGGGTCGGTCTCCTGACAATTTAACCTAGGGTAGTAGGAACTACGTCAGACTTGAGGGATGGCTTATTCAATCAGTTCCTTTCACCCTGCAAATTCAACATCCTGAGTCAGTTATTAGAAGAGGAGATAATTAATGTAAATTTACCGCTAAAAGTTGGATATTCTTACTAAATATAAACACTTAATTTGGTTAGGGAGATAAATAGAATACTCCATCAGTATCACTTATCAGTGGATAATTTCTATTTAAATTATTTTTATAGGTCTCCTAGGACTTTAACTGAAATCACCTGGATATCTAGAATAGTGTTATATTTAATTGGAGTGACCTACTCTAATTAATAATTAAACTATAACTTATCATATAGGCTATCAATATATTATACGATATATATATTAGAATTATAATAATAATTAAAATAACAAAAATTATAGAAATCAAAGTTAGTGATATACAAAATAGATATTAGCTGTAGATCATAAATGGTAGTGAAACATGGGCTCTAACCTAGAGGCTGCCAATGGCATGAGAAAGAAGAAATATTTGGAGTTGTATGACAATCTTGACATCTGTGCTACAAAAAAAAAAAATAAAAAAAAAAATAAAGGAGACTATAGTGGTGAGAACTTATGAAAATAATGAAATCCTCCAGGCTGCCCAATATGTTGTTTGGTACCCCAGAAGGAAATAGAAAGAGTAGCAGGCCCTTTCAGAGGTAACTTGATAATCTGGGCATCCTTAACTAGTAAAGGCGGAACAAAATGTGGTAGACGTCCTGTCCTTCATGGACTATAGCACCTAGGGAGTTAGTAAATTCATCTAATTATTATTATTAAAAAAAAATTGTAAAATATATCAGGTTAATATTTATTTTTACTTGTTGTTGCTTTTTATTTTTATTTTATTTTACTAGAATGATTTTTATAATAATGAAAAATGAATATGCTTATTGTTTAGTGAACACTCACAAATATTATTTGGCTAAATTGTAATCTTTATACATGGAATATTTGATAAAAGATTCCATTGGTACTGTTCATAGAAAGCATCCTAAATTAGTGGCTATTGGATCTACAACGACATACAAATTAATGTTCTCTTTGACGAGCAGCATGAGCAGGAGGGAGTCAACTGTGTATTTCAGCTTTAATATAATATTTAAATAGAACAGAGAACAGTAAAAAGTGGATTTGTTTTATTTTCTGTAATACTAAATAAATTTAATATTTTGCCTTAATTCTGTTCTAGGCATAGTGACAAAGCAGCTAAATTCAAAGAAATATACCTCGTAGTTTTGATGAAGGAAAAGGATGTTCCATTGACTTCCCATTTCATTAAAGTCATTGATAAAATTTTAGAGGAGATCAAAAACTAGTTTATATTGTTAATTTTAGTTTAGATTTTAAAGGCTAATATATTTGTTATGTATTGTATCACTCTATATTTGTGAATTTTTATACTTGATAAGACTGTTTCTGAAGGAGAAAGTATGTTAAACCTTAAATGTATATTTTTTATATATTTTTATATCAGTCTTCAATAATAATCTGTAACTTTATTTTTGTTAAAGGTTTTCAGATTTTTTGTCTAGTTTCTTTTGTTTACTTTTAATTGGAATGGCTTCATTATTCTGTTAATTAACTTCTAAAGAACATTTATTTTTTTAATTAAGTGGGGAACTTCAAATGAAACACCAGTTTATCGATGGCAATTCATTTGAGTCGTTTTTTTTTGTTTGTTTTTTAAATGAATATCTGCTATTTATTAATGCCAGGCTAATTTTATTAAACGTTTGTTGTTTTGGAGTTATGCACCAAATCCATTTAATAGAAAACTGGCAATTTCTTTTTATTGAGTTAAATAGAAAATGTTATGAAGTCATTTGGAAATAAAACTCTTTGTATTATTATTATTTTCATAACAGAAATTGGTTATTATTTGGAAATTCACATATTTTGTAGAAGTGAAATTTGATTCTTCCCATCAAGTTACCACAGGACACATCAAGATGTCAGCAAAATCTAAATTATTTAAGTCAATATTTTTATTGATTTATTAGTTAAAAAAACTTTCATTTTATTGAATTCATAAACTCTGTCAAACATTTGGTTAATGTACATGTTTATTTAATGTTTGTTATGTACAGCTCTAACCTTACCTATCTTTAGATATATTTATGTACCTATTTAATTTGTACTGTTTCAAACAATTATTTCATAACTTCTCAGTATTACATTATGCCTATAGTAATAAACTGATTAACATATAACTCGCAAAAAGAAAATGCTAATGTTTAAATTTAATGTTACTCAAGAATTTTAATTTTAAGTTTAGTTTAAATGATTTGTGAAAAGGAAGAGTATAATTTTAAAATGCTTATGGTTCAGCCATTTTTTCCTCAGCTGAAAGTCTATGATTAGTATAATTTGCTACATCATTAATACTTTTGTATTGATTTAGTCGTGTACCTTTTATGGATGACAATCCTTGCTTTGTGTATTTTAAGGTTTTATGTTTGAACTTATTAAATGAGATTCCCTGTGTAACTGTTTTTATTCGTGATGATTTATTAGTGGTATTTAATTTGAGTTTTCTGGTACACGTTTCTTTTCCTCTCTCTGGACTGAAGCTTTGTTGTAAAACTGAATTTGTACTATTATTTATTTTCATTGTGGTCTGTACCTTTTGGTACAAAATAGTTGCTACTCAATGCTAGCAATTTAGATTAGAACTCAATACTCTAGCAAAAGTTTTGAAAAGGCATTGTTATTGTTAATTACATACAATATTATGTTACTACATTATCTTTTGTTGGGCATGAATCTAATGATCTCTCTGATAATATTTGTCTCTTCAAGAGCTTAAATGTTTTAAAATATAACACTATCATTGAATAATTTTGTAAAACCTTAAATTATTAATAATAGTAAAATTATATTATACAATAAAATATTGTGATACACTGCCAAACTGGGGGGATCTTCCTAAACTATAAAGGCATATTAAGATAATGATTTTATTTGTTTTTAGGTTGACACAATATCAAAAAAGTTCAGTATTATAATAATTTAAGGTTTCAAAAAATTGTTTGATGATATTGATATATTTTGAAACATTTTAGCCCTTGAAGAAGTGAAAAAGAGAGCACAAAACATGTAGGGCATAATAAAGGAATCCAAAGAAACCTTTTTGCCTTTATTTAGTTAGACCTTTGCTATATAATTGATGAAATTAAATCATCAGCGTCATTGCACTGAATGGAGAAATAAATTTAGTATCAATTATTTATGTCTGGGCTCTTTTCTTTCCTATTATTCATTCTCTTTATGTTTTGCATTGTAAACTCCTGAGCTCAATACTTTTAGTTTTGTCAATTATAGCTGTGTGACAATATTTTATTAGCCATTGCATTAATGAGTATAATTGGCTTTTGTTGAGTTATATGTAAAATATTGTTGCGAAAACTACGTTCATGAAAAATTAAACAGAGTTAATTACATATTTAAGAAGTACGAAGTAGATAAAAGGAACATTCCTTGGCGCCAAAGGTCCTACCTCGGACAGTTCCTTTCATCTACTTCGTACTTCTTAAAAATGTAATTAACTCTGTTCAATTTTTCATGTATGTAGTTTTTGCAACAATATATTATTTTACTTTTTTAAAATTAAATTACAAATAAGTTTAAATAATTCTACATATATATATCAGTCATCTCACCACTTAAGTATTGTTACCTAATTTAAAAAAAAAAAAGCACATACATACATGTGTGAGTGTGTATATATATATATATATATATATATATATATATATATATATATATATATAGACACACACACACACATACATGTGTTTTTACATCTAAATATACAGTGATATTAACAACTGTAATTTATTCATGACTTTTTAATTTAATTTTAGAGTTGTATTTTTAAAAAAAAAAAAGTAATAATAATATGGAATCGTTTCAAAGCTTCCTCATCCTTCTAGGCAGCTTGTAATTGAACTGTTATAAATACTTCACTTTTTTTTTACTATCATTTGTTGTTGTATATTTATAGTATGTTAGTTCTACATACTCATTTAGGAGGAACATATTTTCTTTATACATGTATATTTATTTGTATATTTAATTTGTATTTATTGAAGCACCTCTTTTAATTTTATTTTTTTTTTTGGAAGGATTCATTACCTCTTCTTTTTCTGTGATCATTATTGTAAATTAGTTCCTTATTTCAAATACATTTGTCAAGAAATTAAGCAGTTTTTGTATTTTCTTTGTTATATCCTTCAATTATTTAAAATGTTTTCCATTTTTTCCTCTTAGAAGCTTTACTTATATAAAATCAGCTACTGAAGTATTCCTCAAATGTCGAGCGACCGAACAAATAGTGAAAAATATATCTGTTCAAAATTGTCCGTTTGTTTGTTTCTTAAGGTTTAAGGGCAAAAAACTACTAGGTCATCATCACCCAGTAATATCTATAACTCTCGTTTTGGGTAAGTTCCACCATTTTGTAAGTAAATTGTGTAATAAATTTTTCGATTCGACACATCCCTTAGCCTGTAAACTTCCATTCGTACTCATGTGAAATTAATAATAAACTGTTGTATCCTGAACCACCTTATTGGAAGCTTAACTACTGAGTATTTTTTTCATTGAATTTTTAATGTGTGTCATCTACCTCACAAATATCTTGTGTGATGGTGTCATCTTTTACGTTCTTTACTGGAAAATGTTTATTTGTTATATACCATACTCAATATTTACCTGTTTCATTCAACATTAAAGGTCATATTAGTTAACAACTGAAATTGGACCTGGAATGGGGGGAGGTTTGACAGAGGTGGAATTTAAAAATTCATTGTCTACAATAGTTGTTTACTCAAATATTAAGCAAGTTATTCATATAGTTGTTGTGTGGACCGTATCTTCAACGGTGTCTTTAATGTGGTGATCCACAATATTTCACCGATTTTCCAACCATCTCCTGGTGGCCATGTTGTCCTTCTTGTCGGTGTTTGCTTGTGACAGCTTCTAATGTACGCTGCACACGACAACTATAATAAGTTCCCAGCGACAAAGTTTAAAACAACGTAAGTTATTCATACGTTCTTGCTTTCATCCTTCATGTACCCACCCACCCACTCTCTTATAGTCTTCGGTTTTTTACATATAAATAGAGAATATGTCGTGAGATGAAATCACAAGTGTGCCATACCAGAATGTGGGAAATCTGCTTAGTTTATTTGGCTCCTGTGAGACAGGGGTTTTGAATTGAGGGTCATTGTTTTCAAGAAAATTAATTCTATCATTTTTTAAGGAATAGTAGTGTGATTACAAGTATTTAGATATTTTCTCTCGAAGTAACTCTTGAAAGATAAAGATGAATTGGTTAAATTCAACTCCCCAGACAATTGACTGAAATCAATGATTTTCCAAAGAAATAAAGATAGAGTAAGTAGTCAGGAATACTAAAAAAAAATTTAATAATCTGTCATCATGTTGATATAGTATCTGTACGGATTAGAAAATATATTTAATAGTAGTTGTAAAATCATTGCCTAAGTCGTTAGAATCCAGCTCTTAAAGGGGAGAAGAAAACCTAAGTAAAACCTAGAAAACCTTTTTCTTTTATTTCATCCATACGCTTTGACTAAAAAAAGTCTGTCACGCAGGGGCTGTGTTAACTAAACATATTTCCCACGTGTGTCACGTTATTGCATTTATCTCAAAAATTAAAACTTCAATGCCAACAATATTTGGTATTTAAGCTTCAAATAAAGTGCTTCATAACATAATAGAATATTGTTAATGTGAGATGAGTAGGAGCGGGGCTTTACTGAAGACCGAATACTAAAAAAAAAGTCCTTCACGCAGGGGCTGCGTAAACTAAGCAGATTTCCCACGTAAAGTTTTACAATAGAGAAATTTCAGAATAGAGAGCCGAACAGTTACGCGAACGGCCCGAACTAGCTCTTGACGGAAACTCACGACTAGACCCGAAGGTAGCCGATCTCATCTCAGAAGCTGAAAACAGAAAAATGCAAATATCTCGGTTAATATTCAAGATACAGAATAAATGTATATAACACAGGGACGGGCAGGAGTGGGGGTTGTAAGGGAGGCCTGAATTTAAAAATAGCGGTATTTCGTTTTCTATTTGTTTATCGGCAAATATGAACATAACAAAAGTTGTTTATTTTGTTATTTAGAGTAACTTTTGTTATATACACTTTTTTCTTATACCGAATTATAAACGAGATATACACTATAAACTAAAGCGGGAGTCAACTATTTCATTAGGCACTAACGATTAAACCGAACTTAAAAACTCGGTATGTCAATTAGCATTAATTCTTCCATGATTATAAGCTATATTAAAATTTTTAGGTTAGAACGGGAGTGGGGGTTATAAGGGAGGCCTGAAATAAAAATTCGTGATATTTCATTGTCTATTTGTTTTTTGACAAACAAGCAAATAACAAAAGTTGTTTACTTTGTTATTTAGTTAGTTTAACTTTTGTTTTATACATTTCTCCAGGAACAATGTGTGGAGCAAGTAATTTGCGTAGAAATATTGATATGCTCAACAATTCATTCTAATTTGAACTATGAGGTACCTCACCTGGAAAAATTAATTCAAATCTATGTTAATATTTTGTCCTTAGTAACTGAAATCTATGCATTATGCAAAGGAGACGGGAAATATGGCAATATAACAAAATATGACAATTTGGAGGACAGTCAAGACTTACATAAAAAATTAATTTTATTATTAACAAATGCCAACAACGGATATTAACCCTAAACACTGGGACGGGTAAATGTCAAAATATTGTACAAAGTAAAGTTTACAAAAAAAATACCATAACCATTCAGCCTCAAATAAATTCCCGGGCGAAGCCGGGTATCTGAGCTAGTATATATATATATATATATATATATATATATATATATATATATTAAATATATATATATATGTATATTTATATATATATATATATATATATATATATATATTTGTCTATTAACGCTCTAACGGTCGCAATTTTTGTTTGATCGTTACCGAACTCGGAATTTAATCGTTTTATGTAAAAAGGAAGATCAAGTTCGTTAATGGCTGAAATCGGACAAGTGGGAGGGGAGGTTTAGATGGGGGGATTTTTGAAAATTCAAAATACCTCCGTTATTATTCATCAAATCGAAAAAATTGTATAGAATCAATCTTATTGCAAATTAAATTTACTATAAATATTGTTCTATACATTTATTCTGTATCTTGAATATTAACCGAGATATTTGCATTTGTATTCTGTGCGTGGTCGGCAGGAGTCGGCTATGTTCGGGACCTTCCGCTGAGAGCTCTGGTGGCCGTTTCCGTAAACTATTCGTCCCTCGTGAATAGGTTTAGAGATCCCTTACACGACCGTTGTTATTGGGCAGATTTCTCGGCTGTGAAACTTCACGTGGGAAATATGTTTAGTTTACGCATACCCTGCGTGACGGACTTTTTTGCTTGTTAACAGAGCCGGAAATGTGAATTTATATATAATTTTGAATGGACTTCATTTTCGTCATCTCCTAGGTAGAATCGATAGATACTTGAGGAAATTTTTCAAAAATTGCGTCATGTGTACAACCTCTATAGCTGATTTCCCATAAGGGGAATCTGTTAAAAATCGGACGTGGCCACCACGTGACTTCATTAGAGAAGTAGTGAAATAAAAAATCCGAAGGGTCTGTTATTTATAAGTTGGCTCGAAAAATGCTATATCTCAAATCTGGTTTGTTATAATATTATTATTAGTTTTAACTTTCACCTTTTGCTGCTAGGGTTATCTACAGGTCACTACACCTATCTAGCCAGGGTGGAGACTAAGGATTTTATTTAATGTGTTCGTCACCAAATAAATTCCTAATGCCCTGGCGGGAATCGAATTCCCCTAGGGTATAATACTATACAATTGTGGATCTAAAAATTTTACATTTTCAACTTAGAATTCAAGCCCTATCAACATAGGCTTCTTATTACTAGAGAAATAGAGGTTACAACTTTGGATGACCACATCAGCGTGACATTGCAGCAGGTCAAAATCTGCTTAGTTTACGTAGTATTAACTTGACACTAATTATTAGCAGATTTCCCTTAAGGGAAATCATCTATTGAGGTCGTACTCATGACGCGAGTTTCGAAAAATTTCTTCAAATGTCCATCGATCCTACCCAGGAGATGACGAAAATGAGGTCCGTTCAAAATTATATATATATATATATATATATATATATATATATATAGATATATATATATATATATATATTTGTCTGTTAACGCTCTAGCGGTCGAACTTTTTGTTTGATCGTTACCAAACTCGGAATTTAATCGTTTTATGTAAAAAGGAAGGTCAAGTTCGTTAATTGCTGAAATCGGACCAGTTGGAGAGGGGGGGGGTGTAGAGGGGTGATTTTTGAAAATTCAAAATATCTCCGTTATTATGCGTCGGATCGAAAAAATGTATAGACTCAATCTTATTGTAAATTAAATTTACTATAAATATTGTTCTATACATTTATTCTGTATCTTGATATTAACCGAGATATTTGCATTTGTATTGTGTGTGATGTCGGCAGGACTCCGCCGTTCCGGACTCTCCGCCGAGAGCT